>JAATLQ010037996.1:0-72348 GCA_013421005.1 Heliconius erato x Heliconius himera | reverse complement strand
TATGTTGTTTATAATTTCTTTCGTTAAAGTTTTTTTTTGTTTGTGTCATTTGTTTAGGTGTGTTTTTTTAAACAATTGGAACATCCTTATTGGAACTACGAAATTCCAATTGGAAATGCGGGTTACATTAAGGCTTAAATAATTTTCACATTAGTAATCTTAAGTGTTTTGCAAACATAGGTACATTACATGAATAATTCAGTAGTTAAAGCGGGCGAAGCCGCAAGCGGGTCGCTAGTTTTATATAAAATAAGTACATGGGAAATTCAAAAACTTATATTTGCTTAATAAGTTATACGGACTTTCCGTTGACCTGCAATCGAGACCGACTCGTACTTGACTAGTCTTTTATTTTTTGTATTTAAAATCGCTTTGTTTTTTATTGTTACTAATCTCCCTCAATTCATAGATAACAAAACAATACACACTTATAACTTTATTCTCTTATCTTATTACCTTACCTACTTACCTTACTGGCGAACGACGACTAACTTTGCTGCACGCTTCCTCCAGCGAATATCGGTACGCTCTCTGTCTCTAAATTTAGTGTCAAGACACTCCGTTCTCCACAAGAATTTGCGGCACTGCTAGTTAAGTGGCGGAACGTCGCGTTTGCTGTTGTCCGATCGAGAAAAACAAAATAATTAATTTCTCCGATTGGATATCGAGCCTACGCAATCATGATATTTAAAGTTTATACTAGAGGACAAATAATGACACACAAAACAGGCTTTATTTGCTCAATAATTTTGAATAATTTGGCGATAATATAACAATATGTTTATATTTCGCTAGTAAATACTAGTACGATTATATACTACTACTATATTATCTTTTTTTTTTCAGATTTGACTCACATGTAACAAAATAGGCAGAGGAAGCCTAGTGTTAAGACTCTCCGCTCTCCACTTTTCGACCAAGACTGGAGGCGTGTTAAGTAGCGGAACTCAACGCTGGCCTTTGCCAGAGTGACGTAATCAATATAACATTTCACTTCCTCATGTGGAAATCGAACCCACAATCTGTCATGTTTACAGTCACACCTGGCGCCACGACTGACCTCTCTGACTAGTTAATTATATTTCGTTACCATCTCAATATAAACTGTAGAGTACTTGTAAGGACCTACTATTTTCTACAAATAATTTCTTACAACGAATATAACGCCACAGCCACCTCAAGCCAAGGGCCATTCAGTACCTACGTTTATTGGACTCTCAAGCCAATTACCACTCAATACCGACGTTTATTGGGAACACCAAATTCTTTGTGGTGTATGATTTTTCTAGATAGCATTATGTCCATATTATATTATTATTTAATGTAATGTAATAATAAATAGTTAAAAAAATGGATCTGCCTTTTGTCCTGATCATTAATTAGAATAGTTTGATGACGTCCAAGTTTCGGATAAACTAAAATTTGAAAATTCGAAATTCCAATAACTATAAAATTTAATTTAGTAAGGACTATTTAAGTACCTTGCAAAAATATCTAAAATTCTGTAAAGTATGTGAGGTCTTGACTACAAGGTTCTGAGCAAAAATTTTTGCTGTAGCAAGTATGACATGATTATTGAATTTCGACGTTCTAACGTAGTGGTACAGCGTATTACTGTAATCGCGACGGTTTTTGGGTTCGAATACCAATCGGGGAAAAGACCGATTTTTATCACCTCGCTCTAGTAACAAGACAAGAGCGGCGTTAAATTCCGACAATAAACACGCAATGTATCAAAAGACCGAACCATAACTGGGATCAGTATTCTTACCCTAAAGCTTTATGCCGGATACAGCGTGAAACTACAAAACTTGAACTTTAACATACTAGATTTATTAAAATGTATTACTAAACAAACAAATTAAAATCTACAAAGCAAATATAAGATCTCTATAAATAATAAGACCCCACGTCCATAGAGACTAAAGTATAAAAGCGGAGTGCAGAGTACGAACTGCGCTTAACAAACAAACTTGTTTTAATTGAATAGCAACGTGATATTGGATTTCTATTTCATTTGAAGTCACCCTTTAGCGGAGGAATGTTTTTATTTAATTATAGAGGAAGGAAAATGGTTTTTTTTTTATTTTTTGTAGCTTCACGCTATAGTGTAGATTAATGTAAACTAAGACACTCTGTTCCGTACTTTCCGCATCAGCCCCATTTCAAGACACTTTGCCTTTTCAGAGCGGAGAAATAAACATAAACAGAATGATAATGGATTGAATCCACAACCATGGACATACAGTCAGACAGCCAGTGCGGTGAGCATGATGCCTTCAATATATAGTATGTACACAATATATATATATTTCTAATACTGCAATCCTAGTTTGTTGTAGTTTGTAGCAGTAAAAGCTCCAAGTTCGAGTGAATTACTACTATGTTCTTAGTTCGCTTCAATCCCGTTGATGTTAAAGCTAACAATTACAATTTAGAATATACATTTATATTGGAATATAATATATATGTATAGATGTATATGAATAAATTTCGTAAAAAATAAAAAAATAATATTTTTTTAACAAAAAAACCGACTTCAAAATACTAAAAAGTAAAAAATAAAGTTAAGTAAGTAAGTTACATAAAGTAAAAATAATTTAAAACAAAATTGTAATTTTGAAAAAAATGCCCCAATTTTAAACAAACTTCAGGTCTCGCAGAAGTAAAAGCCCACGTAAAGGGGCTGGTAATAATAAATATACCTTTTTTACATTATTCTTAAAAATATATTTTAAAGACGAACGTTTTTACTTTAACGTGAGTGAGCCTCTGAAAGGGCCCCACTTTGAAATCAGTACCTAAATACCCACCCATACGGTCTTAACTACGTACTAGAATATTAAAACTCAAAATTTCAGCTTTCCTGTAACGACTTAGGTCTGGGGGCTCTGGAATCTTATTCTCTAATCCTAATCTCTTTTTTTTATCACTAGGACGAAAGTAACTGAACCGTGGAATGCTTAATATACCTAATCAGATTCCAAATCTCAAATAATATGAATTTACATTGAAACATAAGAAAAAGTATAGAAAACGCCTAAAAATTTTTTTAAGCGGTATAAATTTGAAAACAGAATAAATTAATTTTTAACAAAAAAAAACCGCCTTTTAACAATTAAAAAGTAAAAAATATTTTTATATAAATTAAATCGTACTTAGATTTTATTAAACAAAAATAATAAAAAAAAAATTAATTTTGAAGTCAACTAACCCGATAAACATGGGAAAACTGCACTGGCTTCTAATGAATTATTTTTAATTTGATTTTATGGGTAATTAATATCAACAAAGTTAATTTCGATATGATTTTTAGTTTCTGAGAAATTTGTAGACAAACAAACACTTATGAAATTTGATAATTTTCAAATTTAAATATTACTTAAAAATTAAATCAGCTTCACGCTGTATCCCGCACACAGCAAGGTAGGCAGAGGGAACCAAGTGTTAAAACACTCCTTTCCCCATTTTCTGCCGAATTTTGGAGGCATTGCGTGTTGAGTGGCAGAACTCAACGCCGCGCTTAGCCTCGACACCAGAGCGAAGAAATGTAAATATCAATTTAAGTAAATATTTCATCTCCTCGAGTGGGCATCGAACCCACAACCAGTTGGTTTTACAGTCACACTTTGTGCCGCTGCGCCACGACTGACCTCATTGCGGGCTGGCTGGCTGGCTGACAAATATTACTTAATTCCAACAATATCACATCCAAACTTATGTCGACCTGATAACATATTTTTTTTGGAAATCCGTTAAAAGCTGTAGTACCAGTACAAAATATATATATTTTATAATATATATAAAAGCTTATACATTCTTATTTATATATTTAGGCAGCTCTACAGGAAATTGAGAGCGTGGGACGCCATTGTTTGTAGAGGTTCTTCAAAACATCCGGACTGAAGATCGATCATCACGCCCTCGTTAACAAGTAACTTATAAAAAATAGATTAACAAACTAAGAAAAAAAAAATTCTCATTAATAACTTGACTCAGTAATTGATTTCTAAAATAAATTTTACAAGATCAATGTTTTTAGCATATAGGTTTAAAATAACTTTAGTTTTTGTCGCTTTACTTCTACAATACCTCAATTTTCTTTTTATGGGCTTAATGGTTACAATCTGATAAATTAACTAAAACTGCAGGAAAGATTTTTTTTTTGGTTTTTGGTCATATTCTAAACTAATTTAAAGAGTAATGCACTGACATAATAAATACAGTCGATGACATAATCATAAGCAATTTTATTAATAAACCTATATAGTGTCAATGCCAGGTTCTATAAATAATATTTGGAAAGAAATGTGGCTTTGGAAATTATCATTTTTTACACTAAAACATCATAGTACATTAATTCTTCTAAGACAGTGAAATTTGTGATCACATGTGGATGTGCGGATAACGTCTGGATGTCATCATATACGTGAATTTGAGATGATATGTGTGCATATGTATTCATATTTGATGATAATGATGTCCTTCCAGGCGTATCCGTCGACGGCGACACACTGTTATTAATAATGTGACTCGCGAAAACTAATTTAGTTTTAAAGATTCGGTCACAGATAGCGCAAAGAAGATGCCCGCTATCATTATATGTGAAATTATAAGAGTTTTCAGAAGCTGGCGTTTCGCGTGAAGATGTTCTATGCGAGCGCGCTCAAAATTTTTAATGTCTCTGAGTAGCAAGCTCCTCACAAGAATCGCAAGATATTCCACAGGATGTGAGGTGGCGTTTCATATTTACATAAGAATCTATTAACATATGTGTCAATTAGTGTTCTCATTTATTCATGTATTTTCTGATTTATTTGTCTTTTTCCTAAATCTTTTGAATACAGGATAAATAAAATCAAACCCATACCATACCCGTAAAACAAATAATCAAGATTAGTCAACAGTTTAGACGTAATTTTTTTTTTTGTTTCAGGATTTTTATCCATACTGTATTACGTGTGACGTTACGAATAGGCACCAATAACGTAAACACCGACTTCTACAAAAATACCACTAAACGTTGCCGATCTGCCGCTTTTAGTATGAACGAGAAAAGGATATCTCTCGTTCTAATTTAGGCAATTACCTATTTTCTATAACTCGAAACAACGTTCAACTTTTCTTTTAAACATTTTTAAAGTGTTACTCCACACTTAGGAAATCTGATCGTTTCCCAGGAGGCGCCGGTTCGAATCCCGCTACGTCCGAATTTTGATACGTTTTCTAAATAAGTAACGTTCAACTTTACTGTCAATACTTACGAGCACGACTCGATTTTGTAAATGAGTAGTGTGCGATGTTGTCGCTTTGATATGTCAGTGTGTGTGTCATTCTTAACAAATGGCGTTTTATTTTACAACGGTAATTTTATTAATTATTTTGTTTGAAAAAATAACTTTTTAATTTTTCTCTCACTCATCTCTTTTGTTTTACTTGTATTAGGCTTTTATAAAGTAGTTAAAACTGTGCTTTCATTTGAAGTGGTGAAGACAAAAACACTCCGTATATGCTCCGCCGTAACGTTCGTTTGCAACGAAGCAAAATGTAAAATTTTGCATTTTTTTGTTGAAACCTGAATTCTTTCCAAAACAAACACTTTTTTCCCCTTAAGACAATTTCGTTGTCCTAATGTTAACACGAGGTTCCCAGGTTCTCGTTACGTACCGTGGTATGATCATTATATAGCCTAAAGTAAAAAAAATAGATATGAGAGATCCCATACATGAGTTTCATTAATTTAACTTCGAAAAGATCGAGAACTTTCTAAAACAATCTATTCTCACATCCAAAAACTTTGGCAGCATGTGTTTATTAATAACGTCACATATAGTTAACTGATATATTCGTTTGAACTTTTGACCTTCTCTCGTTTGACCTTTAAACATTAATCTTTAAAATACTTATCAAATTTACCCAAAATGTTGTTTTATTTTCAACCATTTTATGTACATAACACAGTAGGTAGCGATGTCCTAGTGTTAAAACTCTCCGTTCTCCACTGCATATTTTTAAGATATTCCTTGATGCGAGGTATAGACGTTCAAAGCTCAGCTTTGTCTTATAGAGGTTTTCTAAAAAAAATTTAATTATATTACATTTCGCCGAGTAGGAATTGAATCGTCAATCATCAATCTATAACCGTCGCTTAAAATCACACGCTTGTGCCACTCCGCCACAATAGACTAATTAAGAAATATAAAAAAAATGTATTTAAAGAAAATATTTAAATATACGGTATTTAGGTAGACGGTAAGGTAATGATAATGGTACGGTAACTTTTATTAAATAAGTATAAAATTCATATTTAATTCCAGTACCATCCATTTCACAACAAAAGACACAAGGAAAAAAAAAGACAAAAAATCAATTTCAATTTCCACTTTATTTCCACAAGATGAAGAACATCAACAAATTCCTTAATAATTACATTAACGAAGATCTATTACAGCTAGGACAGCTGCATATTTACACTTTAAGCTCTTTGGCCTGTACAAAAGAATATACACAAAAAAAAAACATATTTAAAGAAAAAAAACTATCAATAATAATCAATCAATCAATGTTAGAAACAACCAAAATTAAAATATTCATAAAATTTCAACAAAAAAAACAGCGTGAAAGCAATAAAATAGCGTGTGCAAACTGACAATACTTAATAAATTCATATAAACCGACCAAATAAAAGAGTTTTACTAATAAAAGGACAAATGTTCGAACAATCTAATAACTAAATGCACTTTTGAAACTATTCGCATTATAAGTACGAAGTTTATCCTACCGCCGTTATAGGCCGAGAAGCGGAGCTCTTGGACTATAACGGAGCGCTTTTCTGTAGGTTAGAACAAAGTTTATTTTAACAAAAACATATATTTAATTTAAAGTAGTAATAAAAGTCTTTGAAACGCAAAAGTTATGGGTTCAAAATCTTACTATAATTACTTATTTTTTACATTAAAAAAAATATGGTCTTCATTTTAATTCATAAAAAAGGTTGAAAAGTTTACATTTAACAAAAAGCGAATGAATTAAATGATTATACTGAATCTTTTACAATAGACATAAATGTATATAGTACCTTAACTGAAACTTTATTATCAAAACACTCAAACTCAATATTATTACTCATATTATTCTATTTATATTTTTCAATTTATTTATAAGCATGTCACTCTGATAATATTGACACAACATGACTAAATAATGAGAATAGAGTGAATAAACTCTTTCTAAAATAATATATAATTATTGTCATAAATACTTATAAATATACATATGTAAAAACACAGAAATATATATAAAGAAACTTTGTTCTAACTTGGACACAGCGTTAGACTACGTAGAGCAGGCACAGAAGGGTTCAGTACATTTGGCTTAATACGGAAAATCTTAGGAATATCACATCCACTATAATCCCTTGGGTTATATAATTAAATTATTGTAATATATAGGTAAAATGGAATGTTTATTATATAATATTATACATAGGTTCAAAAAGTGATTTTAAAAAAATATATATAAAGAAAAACGCATTACCTGGCATACGGCAGAGTAGGCACAGACAACCAAGTGTATAAACACTCCGCTGTCAATTTTTCGCCCAAATTCAAGACATTGCGCGTCGAGTGGCGGAACTCAACGTCGCGTTTTGCCGTTTCAGATCGGGAAAATAAATCATTGACCTGGGTGTCGAAACCACAATCATCTTTGTGCACAATCACACGCCATGATGGCCTATATAATATGTCAAAGAATTATATTGTAATCAAGAACGCCTTTACAACGTACTACTCTAGAACTGAAGTTAACGTATTGAATAAAAACTCATAATTAAAAAAAATCGATATCGAGACAACACATGATAAAGTCGATTAAATTTACCAACAAATACAGTCATATATAAGAAAAATACTTGTATTAAAACAAATAAAAATATTAATTATATACATAAATTTAGAATATCATTTAATTATTATTATAATAAAAAAAATATAAGTTTCTTAAATACCCAAGGGAATAAAGGTATAAGCGACAATAATAATAACTATTACTAAACAATTACACTATTTTATTATCTACGATTAGCGTTGAGCTGAGATCTTGTATACTAGTTTCAATAATTTAATTTTACATTTCTAATAAAAATTTATTCTATAGCTAAATAATAATCGATGTTCTATCGAATTGAGAATCGATTTCTTTGGAAATATGCGTGTTGGATAGAGAAAAATTGTTATTGATATCGGTGTAAATATCGATTTATTTTTATTTATTTTCTTATAATTATATATAGTTAAAGAAATATGGATATTGATATATCGATATAAATTGCAGTGATTATCAACAATTCAATTATTTTTTTTTACAATTTCGATAGAAAATCGATTAAAAATATCGACAAATTCGTAACGTTCCATTGTTACATAGACAATTGTGATGCGTTCATTGAAATTTACTAAATATTATAAATTGTGATATAAATGTGATTTCAATTTTATTTAATTTCAAAATACCACATATTACATACATATTTAAACAATTAAACATCGATAATAACGACGTATTATTAATATTAAAAAACGATAAGAAAAATCGACACATCACTAGTGATTATATTGTTTGTGCAAATATTTGTTAAAAGAGAAGGCTTTATAAAATAATTTAAAGAAATCTAATAAAAAACTTAATATCTGTAATTTTTTTAAAGACAGTATTAGCCTACATTATAATGGCTTGAAATATAATTTATATATGTACAATAGTCAAAACATGTTCCATAGTTATTGAAATATAAACAGACAACCGGACGAACACACAAATGTACTGGGAATGTGTACTTAAACATATTTTTTTTATAAAATTGACAGATACAATAAACTCTTTACAGATAAAAGAAAAAACACCAAAAGATAATAAATCGCAATAATAATAAAATTTATATCATATATTATTTTCTTTAATTTTTCTTTTATTTGAAATTAGAATATAATTTACAAAAAAAGTGACGAAACCACTTAAAAAAAATCTAAATATTTTTAATGAGCACCAAAAAATATGTATAAAAAATTTGCACTAAACGAAAACAGCACCTAAGTACTATTTTAATGAAAATGACCGTCTACTTTTATTTTTAGTCTGTGTGAATTAAAAAAATAATTTCGAGTTGTTTTATATGTAATAAATTATTAGAATTGTTTTAACTAATATTTATTTACTATTATAAGAAAGTAGGGTCACAGACTAAAAGTATACAAAAGACATGTAGAAAATCTTAAATTCAATAATATTTTTTTTACAATTAAAATAAAAAAAATCACTACTAAATATTAATACTCAGCGTGACACGTGTCATGATAGATTTCAAACGTCAACGTCAACGTCAAAATGTCATTACTAATTTTAAAAAACGAACCGAAATAAAGAAAAATAATACATACAACAATAGTGTATTACAACATTCAGCCTAACATGAAATACGATGCTACATATAAAAAAAATCTGGTAACTACAAAAGCTAATATTAAAAAAAAATCATAATATATTATACAAATAATTGCTCTCTCTCTCTGTGCTTAAAAATATTAAAATTGAAGATAAAACCGACTTAAAAAAATTAAAAACCATCCATATATACATACATACAGAGTTTAAAAAAAATTAAACAATACTTCCACATTTGCCGTTGGTCAACGACAAGTTCGGCCCTAAAGGCCTACCAAGTGTTTGACTGAACGACTCAAAACCATTATTCATATATTGATTATTCTGCAAACCGATCAAAATCTCAACTAACGCATTCGACGCGCCCTGAGCGTTCAGCAACTCGAATATGATACAATTGCATTCCGGGTCGGGTATTTTCGACCCCGACCCTGAAACCCCGGAAACCCCGGAGCTAGTCGACCCGGTACCGGAACTAGTTGACCCAGACGACCCCGTAGTACCCGTATTGGGTGGGTTGGGGTGTAATGGGCATGTTATTTGTAAATTTTTGGGATATTGGGTCGGTATTCCGGATAAATGGTTGGCGGCAGCGCGAGCGTAGAAGACGCATGTGTGTCCATCGGCGTCCGGGAAGTTTGGGTTACCGTTGTGCTGTGGAAGAAACGATAACTATTATTTTCTGTTTTTTAGTTTCACATTGTATTCCTCATGCAGCAGAGTAAGCAGAGGGAATCCAGTTTTATACAATATACATTGTTTATAAGCTAAACTTTTTAATAGTATTTTTGCATAGTCAAGTGCCTATTTTACTTTCTTATAGATAGGTACTAGACATATGTTTTAATATCTTCATTATGGTGTAATACTTTTTTTGTGATGAAAAGTTACTGGAATTATGACGAAAACAGTTATATTTTTCTCTCATTTATTTTTGTAAGAACATTAATGTAAATCAAAATAGAAATTGCTTTATTAGTTTCTATATTGAGTAGTTCAATTAAAGATATTGTTGGACTTTATGTTTTCTTAGGTAACATTAAAATCTAAAAGTTTTTTCAAATTTAAGTAAAGTTTCGGGAAACCCAGGACTATCAATTTCACGGTTTTCCTTAAAGCCCAAACAGCCAAAGTCAAAGTAGCTGGCAACGGCTAGTATATATATATGTATAAATCTTACCCAAATGAGCAGCTGCGCGGCGGCGAGGTGCCCGGCGGCGGCGGCGGCCCGCAGCGCCAGCGCGCGCTCGTGGTGCGCGGGCGCGCGCGGCGGCGGCGCGGCCAGCAGGCGCGCCAGCGTGCCCACGGCGCCGCGCGCCGCCGCCGCGCGCAGCGCCTCCGCGCTCAGCGGCAGCGGCGCGGGCGGCGGCGGCTCACTAGAGAGGAACGCCCGGCGCTCGTATTTGTTACGGATCCAGCTGGTGAGGGAATATTAGTGGATTAATAAATGTACAGTAAGATCGACAGGTCTTGCTCGCTCTGGAGTTGTAAGTTTGAACGTATGCACATTGTTCACTTGAAAAGAAAATAATACAAAATAAAAAATAATACAATAAAAATCTACAGCTAGTTTTAGGACGGCCAAAACTTGCCGATCATACTGTAAATTAAAATGTAAAATATATTTATTTAAAAAATAAATAATATGGTTATTTTGCAATGTAAAACAGGTATTAACATATAAATTAATTTTCTAAGTTTTTAATTTTTTTTTATGAAATAATAAAAATATTTAATATTATACAAATACAAAAAAAGAAAACTCTACAATCATATCAATAAACTTCCATAACTATTTTGCTTAATTTTTAAAACAGCCAAATCTCAATTTAAAAATATAATAAATTTAACTTTAAAAAGTTTTATTTTTCAGTTTAACACCATCCTTCATGCAGAAAGAATCTAACATCATTATACTATTCATCTCTTTCCACCCAAACACAACACACTGCGTTAGTATCACTAAATGGCGGAACTAAACGCCACGCTACACGCATGAAAATAAATGCAATACTTACAGCTCCTTCTCCTCTCTAGTGGAAGTCGCAATAGGTTTAATGTGTCCTCGCATGTCCGCCTCCCATATTGAATTTGCTAGTGCATTGCCCATGGTCACCATTACACTGACGTGGCCCAAACTGGAATAAATAAATTAATAAAATTAAAAAAAAAAAAATTAAAAAAATGGCTATTTATTAATATTAAATATTTTTATTTACATGTAATTATTTATCTTTAGTAGAACTCGGTAAAAAATATTTTTAATCGCGTTTCCACTGCGCTACAATGGCTTCAATGATAAGAGAAAATTTAACTTCACACTGTATCCCGCATACAGCAAGTTAGGTAAAGAAAATCAAAAGTTTTCGAGACGTTTTCAAGCGTTAGAGTGGCGAAACTCAACGCCGCGCTTTGTATCGTTTCAAGAGTGTGTGATTCTCATTTATAATTATTCATTAAAACATCACATCCTTATACCATATGACGTTTTTGCATAAACTTTTACTATTTAAGAAGAACATTTACAGGTCATACATTTTCAAACTTGCCACCTAACTATGACCATAAATTCTAACTACTATTAACATTTATATATTATAACATCTTAAATATATATTAATAATAGTAAAAAAAAATAACACTTACGGCCACTCGTCCAAGTCCAGCGATCGTACCCTCGATATATGAGAACCAAGATTCCTGTGTATTCCAGAACATTCGATGCATATTAACACGCCTAGGTTTAAACTGGCCCAATCGGGATCTGGAACAAAATGGAAATTATTAATAATATGGTCATTTCTTCGCTGTAGTAAAGGAAGCAAAGCGCGGCGTTGAGGTCCGCCAGTCATCATGCAATACCTCAACAATTCGACGAAAGTGTAATGGAAAGTGTTTAACCACCGAGTTCCAAGGTTCGATCTGCCTACTATCTGCCGGATACAACTTGAAGCTAATAAAACATAGTGCTATACGTTTTTGGAAATCTAACGTTTCGAACGTTTAGCAAGGCAAATTGCAGTGTTAAGTTCTGCCACTCAATACACATTCATTAAATTATTAAATCAAACGCAGAGAAACTCTTATGTATGTAATTATCTTGTCTATCTGTAGCCTGTGTGTTAACCTCAATCTATTGTGAAACTTGATAAAATTTAATTTTCAGCTTCGCGTTTTTTTCTCATATAGCAAGTGAGCTGAAAGGACGAGACACTTCGTCCTCCGCTTTCCACTTGAGATATTGCGTGTTGAATGGCAAAACTGAATACCACGGCAATAAAGTTTATTTATTATTTGTCTATATGGGACAAATTTTAACATCCATATTATGAAACTAACCAGGTGCTCCACAATCGCAACACTTATCGTTGCCCTTCACTCGTCTTATATAGTATGTTGCTCTAACATCGCCCGTAGAGTTGGCTCCAGTGGGCGCTGGTTGACGAGACGTCTGAAAATATAATTAAAAAAACTATATGAAAACATGTGTTTAAATTATATTTAGATCAAATGTGTTTAATTTTTATCACCTCATCTCTATAAATATTCAGAAATTTTATCTACTGTCATATCGACTTTATATTCACGATATCATTGACACTCAATGATAGCCTTTCTCCTTGTATTTCTACAACTCATAACATTCACTATACCCTCTCTTTCCACTCTTACTCTCTTTTTTCATTTACTCCTGTAAATATTCTATGTATCCATAGTTAGCATTGCAGTGGTTTCTGCGATACACCAGTGTTACAGCACAGTAGTGATCAAAACTTAGTTACATTTATTTTCAGTACTATTCACGAGCCACCACCGTTCTGAAATTAAACCGAACGTTTGCTCCTTCGGGTAGAAAATAATAAAAAAAATAAAATGAGCTTGACGCTGTATCCCGCACTCACCCGGCCCTGCAGCGAGGCGAGTATCTGCGCCTCGACGGCGGCCACCCAGGCGTCGCGCTCGGCCGCGGCCGCGCCCCCGCCCGCGCCCCCCGCGCCGCCCGCCGCGCCCACCTCCCAGCGCCACCGCTTGCCGTCGAGGCTCACGATCGTGAACGAGCACGAGTTGGAGGGATCTGCGTCTAGAAATGAGATTACAACTTATTTTGAGGCCGTCATAGGCGCACTGATTGTAAGCGTAACGGTACATTCGGTTCGATGATGATTTTCTCGCTCTGATAACACAAAGCGCCGCGTTGAGTCCCAGCTTTCGAAAGTAAATTAAGTTTCCTCCGTTCACCGTTTCCTTCCTTAGTTTACCTTGTTCCGAGCGAAATGTGGCGTAAAATGAAGAAAAGTAGGTTTTGAATCGCACGTAACATATTCATACGCGTGACATGCGTAGACAACGCATCCAATAGAATGAAGTGAAAAAGAAAGCGGACCCTACAATAGATGATATTAATAATGCTTAGGACAAGCAGAAATATCCTGAATAACCTTAATGTCTGCTACAGATAATAAAAAAGCACAGAGAAATGAATCACTACACTCACATTCTTTTCCATTCTTTTTCACTCAACTATTCGTCATATTATATGTCTCTTTTTGTGAAATATTCCTACTATTTAAATAAATATCTACTTTCACTAAAGCCCACTCGAGGCTGATTTTAAGCGCTAGCAACTTTCGACTTAACATGTCTACTTCAGACGCTAGCGACTGTGGAATATCTACTATAGAAAAATAAAAAATAACAGAAAAAAATCACTGAACTCACCTTCCTCCCCATCCTTCTTCACGCCACTGCTCTTCATACGTCTGTGTCTCTTCTTCACGTGCGGAGTGTCCTTGTCCGTCCCGTTTGTGCAGATGTCTACTTCTGACGCCAACGACTGTCGACTCGAGGCCGGTTCCTTCATAGTATCGAACGCCGACATTAGAGCTTTGTCGGTAACGCGTGTCGGTTTGTCTTTGTAGCCTGGAAGTGGAATATATAAATAATAAATAAAAATTGTTTTTTTTTAACAATTTTAAAATGTTATTCCACACTTAGAAAAGAAAAATACTTTTTAGATGACGTACAAAATATTTGAATGTAGCGGGATTTGAACCCACGCCTCTTGGAAACTGTCCATGCGCTCCGACCGCTAAGCCATACGTTCTCATCAAGCTTCGTCGAAACTCTTATACGCTTGTTACAACTTATTTATGTTGTTAGCAATTTAAAAAAATGTTTTATTTTCAGCTTCAGCGCTGTATCTCGCATATAAAAGGGTAAACAGAAGGAATTAGTATTAAGATACTCCGTTCCTTGATTACCTCGAAACTTTCGAGGCATTGCTGTTGAGTTGCGAAACTGTTGCGCAGTGTTTACAATTACGCGCTGTGTTCCTGCGCCACGCGGACCTCATCGAAATAGGTATACAATATAAAAAATAACTTTCGATCAAATTTATTAAGGGATTGCCTTGCTGACTTGGTGATATTAATACAACTTAAATATACCACAGATGTAGATGGAACCTACACATCGCAGATACAGTCACACTGGTTCGAAACCTGATACGTCCAAATTTTTATACTAAAACATTTTTCAACACGTCTCTTTATCCTCCGATCCAGGTCGATTTCCGGAAGGCGCGGGTTCTATTTCCGCTACCTTCAAATTGTTATACGTTTTCTAAATAAGTATTTTACATCTCTTTCTGGTCCTTAGTGTAAAGTAACAGTTTAAAAATATTTAAAAAAAAACAGAAAAAAATAAATATTTTTTCACAGTAAATAAAAAAACAAACAAAACTACTTACCTAAGGACAAGCCACCAATACTATCGTGTATATCCATACTAGTATAACCATTGTAGCCGGGCACTGTAGTTATTATCGACTTGGAGCCTCTAGGTTTCTGTCCCGGCACTTTGACTGTCACATATTGTAGGGAAATCTCTTTACCGTTTACGTCTTCCATATAATCCTGAGAAAGAAAAAAAAAAGTATTATTCAACTTTGTCAAAAAAAAAACAAAAAATAAATCAGCTTCACACTGTAATCATAGACAAAGGGAAACTAGTGTCAAGACACTCCGTTCCCCACTTTCCACCAAGTTGAGTGGTGGACATCAGCGCCGCGCTTTGCCTCGACACCAGAGCGAAGAAATAAAAAAAATAAAGATAAATTAATATTTCACTTCCTCGAGTGCGGATCGAACTTTGCCAAGATAACTTATTTCAAACTGTTTATCAGTAAATCTGTCTAAGTTTTATGACAGACATTTTAAAAATTTTAATGTTCTTTAATTAATTAGATCAATATAAGATTTTTGCAAAAATGTCTAATCTCGTCTCTACTGAGCCTTTTAAAAGGATTACGATTTTTATTTATTAGTAACCTTTAGGCTTTCCAATAAACGCCAAACTTCAAAAAGAAAAACTAAAACAGCATACAAAAAAAGTCACACTCACGTGTAAACTAGGATGGTAAGTCAACCTGCCATCATCACACAAAGTAACATACTTCTTCTTCCACTCCTTATTCAACGCTTTACTACTTTTCTTGTACAAATAGCCTTGTTTCAACGGAATCGCTCTTCCCGAGCCCAGTTCCCCATTTTTCAGCCTATCATCGCCTTTTTTCGACGGCGTGAATAGATTCGATCTTCGCCTCGACTTTCTGGACGTAGTGGGCGTTGAAGAAGGCGTAGGCAGATCCTTCGCTTCTTTGGCCAAATTATCTAAGCAATGCGCTGTGAATTTGACATTATTGTTTTCTGTTGCAATGGAAACGAGGCCTGATGATGATCCGTGAGATCCTAGGGAGTTCCCCCATCTTGATGAGGTGTCTGAACCGTTCGTACTGTGTATTTCTACGACGTGTGTGGAGGAAATGCCGCTGCTGTTTGAGGAGGCATCGAAAGATGAAGCGCCTCGGTGGAGGTGGTGGGATGATGCTGAGAGCGTGTGATGGCCGCGGGGCAGTGAGTCCTGGAATTTAAAAGAAATAAAAAACGATAAATATATGTGATTTAGCAGTTTCTTTTTGTAATAATTAAATATGGATATGTTCGATCTTTTATGTAAGGTAAACTTTAAGTTGAATGTTATGTAATATCAAAATTTTTATTTGTTTTTAAATTTAAATTTAAAAATAAATAAAAATTCTGCACTTAAATATCTGCTACAGTTTCTGCTACATCTGCTACAAACTGACAATGAAAATTTCTAATAATAGATTATTACTGTAAAGGATCATAATTTATGTAGTTGATTTATTAAGATTATAATATTATTAAGAATATAATAAATAATAGAAATTGTTTTCACCTAACATAATTAAGTACACCATTTTTTGCATCTCATGCTTAATTCCTCTATAATCTATATAAATGTTAACGCACTCAATTCTAGGATCTTTCCCTGAATTCAAAACACTGTAGGGGGAGTAGAAGAACTCAATGCCACACTGTGTCTTACCAGAGTGGGAAAATGAAAATAATTCCCATAAAAAAACCCACAACCACCACATTTTCTGTCCCACTAAGCCACAATGGTTTAAAATATTAATATAAATATTGGTCTACTATCCCACAGGAACATACAGATCTAAACCTCCAAAGATTAGTATGTCCAACGGATTACGAGTCACTTGAGATAAAAATTATAACTTTAACAATGTTATCAATATTATCATGACCTAATGCAGATAATTTTAATGTAAGATAAAAATTGTATGGAATAAGTATAAAAAATATACTTATTTTGGATATTAATCAATCAAAACATACAAGCAAGCTTATATTTGGTAGTGTATAATTTTGTTATCTTTAATTCTTTGTATTGTAGATCGTACTAAAAGATCACTTTGTTCTTCACTTTTAATTAAAATACAAACTATAGTTATTTTTGTAACCCACATTTTGTTTACATAGCAGGATAGGCAGAGAGAACCTGGAAAACTAGTGTTAAAACACTCTGTTCCCATTAAGACACTTCTGTTACCCGCTTACTGCCAAATTCTGGAGGCGTTGCGTGTTAAAGTGTTACAAGCGTGCCAGTTGAGCACTTTTGACTTCACCATTATCTTTAGACTTTAGTAAACAAAATACTACATTGTGAAATAAATAATAATAGAAATTCGCCAAAAAGTGACGAATAAAGTATTACTAGGATCCACTCTGCCATCATAAATACACGATAAAATTAATAAAGTAAACAAAAACATAATAATAACTTTAAACTTCCAAGAATATTTTTATCTACTCTAATTAATCAATTTATAAAATTATCTAATATCATATCAAATGCATGTTATGAATACAATATTACAAGAGACTAATTTTAAGATATTTCATTATGCAACTTGCTATAAAATAATAAAAATACCTTATATTTAAACTATGAAGATATTTTGTTAAGATTTCACATAATAAAAATAAATACAGATTATCTAAAGAATTTAAATTAATAATTTTGCAGTGTACTTATATAAAAAAAGAAAAAATTAAAAGAGATTATTTTTTTTTATTATTTTACTTCTTAATACTACTTATATATAAAGAGCCTATGTTGCTTGAGAATAAAAGATTTTTATTTATTTTTTATTTTATAAATACTTTATTAGTTTAACTGTTGAATTATGTGGTTCTTAAGATAGAAGTGATAATATGAAAAATATATGGAGTAAAATTACAAGTATCATATCTTATAATAATTTACTTTGTGCATGGGAGTTTCTTTAATTATAATTATACATTTATAGGCTTATTTTAGTAATTTGTAATGTAACAATAAGCATTTCAAGACACATATTTAATACCTATTTGGTAAAAAATATATAAACTTTTTAATTCCAACAAAAGTATCATCTTATACTAAACATTAATTAATGTTTATTGAAAGCAAAAATAAACATATCTATCTAATTTAAAAAAAAAAGTGTCATACATTAGATAAGTTATCTAGAAAAAGGAAACCACTGATATAGTCTATTTTTTCTAAGATTATTTTATTATATAGTAGAATTAAAATTAAATTATATTTAATATTTCTTGTATATTGATTTACAAATTGACAAAAAAAAATTAAAAGAAATCTATGTACATAATATTTCTATTTAATATTTCACAAATAAAAACTACATCCGCAGTAGTAAATATATTCAAGAAACTATATAATTATTTAATTAACGTATGATTACAAAATAATCGATAGATTTGCGGGCGAGGATCAAGCACGAACGTCTATACGACATGAGGTGCAATGAAGCGTTACTTTTGTTTTTATTTTTAAATTAAATAAGCAATTTCATCTATTCTTACCTTATAAAGGAATGTGGAATGATTGTGGCTTGGTGAATTTAATAAGGGCTGTGGAGTCACCGGCCTGGACCCACCAGAGAGACACTGCGACGACGCCGACAGCCTTGTCCCGACAATTTTCTGGCACGCTGTAAAAAAACACCCAAACACCACTTAGGTAACTTCACAAATAAAAATCACGCAAAATAACAATTAACACAAATACAATTCAAAATACGATATATCCAAACGGTAACGAACATTCAAATTTAGCTGATTTACGTCTATCGCGTTCCTCTGCTCTTTGTATATTATAGCAGGAGCTCCGTCGCCTCAAACTAGATATAGGTGACATATTGGATTTGAAAATAATTGTTTTATCCATGACGCCATAAATAATAAACTTATTTAAATCAAATCACACACGAAAAACACAAATATTATGTCAAAAGAATGTAAACAATGCGGAACGAATGATAATGAACGATCGTAACGACCGCACGGCTCGGCGCCGGTGTTGCCACTACCGTAGATAGCATCTCCCCACGCAAATACATCTGGCATGGCGGTATCGTATCGTCGTCACGCTTAATACTAACAAACCGTAAAAAACGAAGACTTGTTATGTAATTGAGATATTTTAATGTATGTATAATGTATATATTGGTTAGTAAATCAATTCAGCAGATTCAATGGTTTCCTATACTTTCTAATTTAGCTATCAAAGTTAAATTTCGATTTATCATGTGTTTTGTATATAAAATGTAATTTACACAAAGGGGTTATTAAAAAATATATATTTGTATAGACAGTTACATTATATTTCTCATGTTCAGTTTACTAATTTTCTTCTCTGACACAACTTATTCGAAATAATTTAAAAGTAATAATATATTTTATACAAACCATCTTGAAATACTCGTTCTACGTTTAAACCGTAAGTCGCACACGTCTCATAGTAAGAGCACCTCCGCAGTTCATTCGTTAGTTTACGAGCGCGGTTGTCATCCACAACACGCGGACTGCTTTCACTTATGGCATCTGGAAGAGCAAGCGATCATTAAATAGGAAATAATAATACCTATTAGAAACACTCGGCAGAATTTTAAATATGTAAATCTAACAACGTAACCAATTATAATTTATATAATCATAAGAGTATTGGGGCAGTGCAATCAAATAGTAAAAAATACTTTCACTTTTAGGTCAAAGTCATTTTTAAAGAACCAGTTATAAATAGTATTTTTAGTAAACAACTTGATCATTTTTTATATTCACCTTGAGTCCCAACTAAGATGATCGGAATTTCTGCGGAATTCCTATAGTGAGACATTTTATTGAAGTAGTTCGACACGGTGTTATAGCTGATCTCGTTTTCGAGACTGAACACGAAGATTACGGCGTCCACCCAGGCCGTGAACTGTAAGAAAAGAGGTGTATTATTTTTATACAAAGAATGATATACAAATACATAAGAAACAATAATAAGTTATATATTTTAAGACATAAGATATACTACTTAAAAGTAATGAAAATGCTCACATTACTTATACACTGAGAAAAATATCGCACCCTCGTTTTATGTCCATAATAATTACGAAGGGTAATTCAGTGCCGTAAGGGTTATGAAATTATCATGTAGACATTACATATACATATATATAAATGTATAGTAGCATAGAATACACGTTTCAATACAAATACTAAAGAAAAACATTATGTAAAGCTAAGTCAATTTAGGTAAATTGAGTCGTTAATTTATAAGAATAAAAAAAGTTGGCAAAGTAGGCAAGAGCCGACAATATGTATGAATAACTCAGTTTCCACTTCAAAGAAGATATGTGCGTAGGAGGGTGTCACCCCATTCCTCTTGAATAGCATTCGACGATACAAGTCGAGTCATCCAGAGTGCGTAGTTTTTATGGGATAGAAAAATAGAGAAAAACTCTTTGCTTAAGCGCTTTTGCGAACAATTCCAAATAATAACCCTAATGCTGGGTGTGAATATTTTAATAAAGTACATTTGAAATAGCGATAATGTAAGCAAAAGCTTAGAAAACAACGCATAGAGTACTAAACTTTGTTTAGTACTCTATGCGTAATGTGTACTTAAAATCAAACATATTCAGTTACGTAAATTGCAACACTATAATTTAGTCAACGGAAATTTATAATAAATGTAAAAAATACGAATTAAAATCTTATACCTAAGAACAACAACAAAAAATCAAGAATAGCAACTGAAGTAATATTGTGTAAATAAATTATTGTAAAATTCATTTAAATTTTGTACTATATTATAACACAATAATAGCTAATATTAAACGATGCCGTAAAGTATTTTAATTTAAAACTAATTAACTAATAAACAAACGTTACACAAATGAAATTCATAAATTTTCATTACAGAATAATTTGCAATATTGAACATCAATATTTGAAATAATAAAGATAATCTTACCAATCCATTACAGAGTTATCTGTTTTCTGATAACGGCAAAAACACTTTTTCACTTTCCAATAAACATGTGCGCATGAATAACGTCACGAGACACAATTACATAAAAAGTAAAATAAAAATATTGAAACAGGATAGCAAACACGTTGTGACCAGGGCAAAATACTGGAGCCGACTGGGCGGGCGGGCGGATTGAAATCTAGCGAAGCCTTCATTTGAGGCTTTCTCGCTTCCACCCACTATCAAAGCGTTTCAGAAAGGGAAGGCTTACCAGAATGCATCGCTCCTGAACCTTGCAGCACGCTATACAATGTATATGTGAGTATTGGCTGATAATAGGCAATAGCTTAACAAGTGAGTTTGATATAAATGAAAAGTAATTTTAGCTTTATGCTGCTCAATAAACATAGACATTCAGATTCCCCTGACGTCTTATTCTAATATAAAGAGCCAATCAATCAAATTTGATGAGTTTTTGATTTTCGTCATCAAGCTATAAATTAACAACACAAACTGTATTTAATAAGGAAGTCTTGTATCCTTTGGTCATTACTTTATTTTTTTGCATTTAAAAACTTAACAAAAATCACTGGTCACGTACTTTTGAATGTTATACATGTGATATGTAATCATAAAATAATTAAATTTGATGTATTATGAGCATTCAGAAGACATTTAATTTATGTGGATACTAATAGCACATTGCAGTTAGGATGCGAAATTAAACGTGCGAGTCCTTGGTACGGAGAACTGATAAATGTAATAATTTTCATGATTTATCATTATATGTTACTGAAAGCGCCCGTATCGTCCAGTAGACAGATGAGAACTTCATAAATAACCTTTATTAATATATCACTTTAAAAATACAAAAGAAATGTATAATATTATAATAAAACAACGTAATTTAATGTTACGAGCATAAACGTAATTTAACGCTTAGTAAATATACTGCGCTATCATTATATTTACTAGTGAATATAATGCTGTGCACTGCGGAAAAGGACATTTTATTTTAAACAGAAGTTCATTCATTTCGCCATTGTTCCGCTGATAGTGCACCATTCACATTATCTTTTGAGTGCAATGTACCAGAAATAGTGTTTCCCGTTTCTAACACGAGATGATCGGTAACAGTATGAATATTTTTTGCATAATATTAAGACATCCAGATCAAAACATATTTTCTACCAGTTTAGTATTAATATTTTTTTCAAAAATTCTATTTACTCAAACCGTAACAATAAGTTGTTGAAAATGTTACTTAGGAAGCTAAAAGCATACATTCGTAATCAACTCATAAATAATTCAAAATCACGTCAACATGTTGTTGTATGATCACAAAGTTAAGCTCTTCTCGATATAATCACATCAAAGGAAAAAATTATGTTCAAAGTATTTTTGAGCAAAATGATTTCGGCAAAGCTTAATCCTAAATCTTAGATATATAATAAAAGAGTAAAAAAAACCGTTAAAAGACCAATTATTGAAATCCTTAACTATAATTCTAAAACAAAGTCGTGTATATCATTAAGCTACGACATCTTTTGTTATCTTGTTACATGTAATCGGGGACAGGTTTCGAAGCCCTCGCAAAACCGGGGTGAGTCTCTAACAAAAGATCTTTACAATGCATGTACGTACGTAGACTTGTTTTTTTAAAGCATGAATAGAAGCAAGTATAATGCGGGCAGGTAACCCGATACTGAGGTACCCTTGTGGCACTCACCTACAATGTTCTTCGTAGTATGCGATACTGAGCAAAGTTTTACTTTGTGGTCAGACTACTTCCGATATATGGAAAAACTTGGCAAAGAATACAAAAGAAAAAAATTGTATACAAACACAAAATGTTGGACGCAAATATAACGTATTATGTCAAAATGTTAGCACTAAAAGTATTAAAACAAACTGATTTCTTAAAGCAAGTGCTGATTGCTGATATTAGCAAAAACTGCTATTATTTTTATTAATATTTAACAATTTACAAATACATAATAAATAATAATCATAAAGTTAAATATAGTTCGTTGACATCTTCAAATTATAATAAGACGATCTGAGCTCTATTGAAATCACAGCAACCTCTCTGAACGTGACCAAGAGTTGAAGAGACGAAAACAATGAACACTAAGGATAGATCTTACGCTCACAAGCCGTATTGAAAGCGATTGAACCGTGGTACTTCAAGGACAATAAATATGATTAAATATGTATTTAATGCATACTATTTGTATTAAGTCAGGTCAGTATAGGGAAGATATGTACACTCAAATATTCATCAATAATATAAAATTGGCAAATGTGATCAAATAAAGAATTCGCGAAACCAAAACTTTATTGAAAAAGATATTCGCCAATTTAATTAGCACATGCTCAAAAACAAACAAACTAAAATAAGTTAAAATATTAATAATTATTAACTACAGTAAATATAAAATAATAATAAAATTTTCATAATACGAAATGGTACATGTAAAGCAAGTAGTAATCACAGAACCAGCGGACGTATTAAAAAGAAAAGATAAGTCTCTTTAAAACCAGATTCTAATTAAAACGCCATGGCATACTAGAGGTCTCATGTCAAAACTCTTTGTGATTTAAAACGTCTACTGTTTTAAAGGGATATCCTTAATACAATTAAGTTGTTCATTCTAAGCATTTCATTTGCAAAATAATATACCAGCCTTTGGCAATCTCGCTGCTCGAGCTTTGTAAGAAAATGTTAAAAGAAAATAGAAAGACGTCAGAAAAGTTATGAAGATTACTATTGTTTATATAAAAAGATGTTTGAATATATATTTTTTTATATACCAAACTTTAAAAGCGAATAATTTCAAAATAATAAAATTATGACTATGGGAAGTAATTCTATGGAAAATTGAGAAAATGTATTTAAAGAATTCTCTCTAATTCCCATAAGTAAACTCCCGGTATTGAACTTGCTCTACCTGAAGTAGAGCATTTAGGAAAATACAAAACGGAAAACCCCACTTTATCGAGTTACAACTTTATAACAGGCCGCCCTAACAACTGTGGGGGAAGTGAATTTAATAAGCAAATATATCGTTCGCTAACTTGTTACGAGCTACATTCGTAACCTCTATAATAATATCACATGATAAAATAAGTTACAACATCGAATAAAAAATGTAATAAATTAAAATTGATCTCAAAATAGTAAAAAAGATTAAAATTTTTCGAGAAGTCTACAGGCATGCTAATAGGCAGAATAGTTTCCACTGGCAACACTGAATACAGATTCTAGTTAAAATAGCAAAGTTGCATTGGCAGAATAGCACTCAGCGTTCGCCATCTCAAATTGAACGAGAAATGAGCATTAAAATTCAGCTCACGATCCCACCGGAGACTAAGTTAGAGTTCCATTACATTTACAAATATTTGACCTTATACAAGTTCATAAGTTTTAAGGCTGTCTTGACGCAATTGGGAAGTATCTAATCGTTTACACCATAGTTATGGGTTCGATCCGCCATCGATCCATTATAATTAACAAAAAAAATTGCTATTGTTACACTGAACGCGTCGTCCGAATTCCACACAACACACTATTTATTTATTTTTATTAGGTAAACAAACAATAAAAAGTTCACAAACATAACATTTTTATAAAATGTTATATAATCAAATAAAATTTTCATTTAAAAAAATCATAACAGAGCAAATAAAATTAAATGAAATACAAAATGACGACTAAGAATAATATACAATAAGATTGAAAACTTTTAATTAATAAAAAGACAATATTTTACTTCACGCTTTATCCCGCACATAGCAGGATAGGCAGAGGCAACCTGGGAACCTATTGTTAAGACCCTACGTTCCCATTAAGCCTTTAAATTCTCCACTTTCCGTCGCAATTTTTAAGGCGTATTATGTGGTTGAATTCAAAAATACAAACTACACACATAAAAAATTACAACTATTTTTAAAATTGTATGTGTTATTTATGTGATGTCAATTTTTTTTATTTTATATAAAAAAAAAATAATATAATTTCCAAAAAGGAAAAAGCTATGGGCAATGCTAAATAAAGTGACAACACCATTTCACACATTACAAAAGGGTTTTTACCCCCGACAAAAATGCAGTGAAGTATAAAAATGTGGGAGGTACCTACTAGACAATTCTCATTTTAATTCAGATTAGGTTTTTAAGCATAGTGAGTTTACTTTTGTTTTAATATTCAAGTTTAAATTAAATGAATAACTTTTATTACTTTAGCAGTTATAATTCATTATTTTAAAAACCTAATAAAAGAGTTGAAATATTTTATTATCTGTGGACGCCACTTTGTCTAGCAGGAATGATCTTGTGTACTGATTGACCGTGGTGGTCGTAAATTCTAATTGCATCAGCCACCTTCGCATCGCCACGAGCTATATCATGTACATACCTAAATATGGTACAGTACGGCCAACAAGTCGTGGCCGCCCTGAAGTTAGCAGTAGATGGCCCTGAAGTTAGCGATAGATGATTTTTGAATTTTTTAAATTATATTTTCCCGAGTGGAACATTGCGCAAACGTTAAGAAAACCTAAAGCTATCCTGAAGAAATAACCATTACATACCATCAAGATTCTGTTACAAAAAGTATTTTTAATTTAATATACAGCTAAATATTTTTTCATATAAATACAAATATGAAGTCATAAAGTCTAAGAGGAGTGGCTATACATATATATACACATATACTGGTAGGTACATAAAATATTTGAATAATAAATAGACACGACGTCGACTATTGACAGGTGACAAACGACTTTTGGTGTTTGTGAACTCAGAACAATGTCTCAAATGGCATATGGATTAAGGAATTTTAACGTGAACTTCTACATTATACGTATAGAAAGAGAGACTGTCTGTTTATAAATAAACTAAAGTTCCACAGGCGGCTTTTCCTGTGTGAACTAACAACTATAACTACAGTTGTGGCCGTTTGGTGATATTTTGATAAAATATATATCTAAATGTTATTGGGTTTATTTCAATGCAGAGGACAGCTGTTGTGGTACAGAGACAATCATGCCATGACTGTCAGTGTCAACGCGTTACGCGACAGGATGTTGTATTGTGCAGACACTCCACTCCCCGCTTTCCGCCGAATTCTGAAAGCATTGCGTGTTGAGTGGCGAAACTCAACGCCGCGCTTCACCTCGACACCAGAGCGAAGAAATGAAAATATTTAATATTTCATTTCCTCGAGTAGAAACCGAACTCACAACCTATCAAATTTAAAGACGCACGCTTGTGCCCTTGCGCCACGATTGGTCTCAAGTAACTTAAGATTATTAAAAAAAGAACTTAAATGCAAAAAATAATCAACTTAGGTTGAAAAAACAACGTACAAAACTCTCGAGTACCTTACAAAGAAAACATTTTCATTTACTACAAAGTAAATGAAAATGTGTAAAGGAAAGGGGTAAAATACGTAAGCATAATAAAAAGAGGCAATTTCTAGGCGGAAACGGGAAAAGATGTTTGCAGAAACTGTAGAGATGCCGTGAAACAGCAATCAGACTCGAAACATTTAAAATAGTGTCAATTGGAAGAACAGTGACTGTGGTCGTGCGTTCGAGTT
Organism: Heliconius erato x Heliconius himera; assembly: GCA_013421005.1. Lineage (NCBI taxonomy): Eukaryota > Metazoa > Arthropoda > Insecta > Lepidoptera > Nymphalidae > Heliconius > Heliconius erato x Heliconius himera. The sequence continues at coordinate 45,614 of JAATLQ010037996.1, read as the reverse complement.
TTGCTTGTTCAAAACATTTTAATATTTCAATAGCTTTTTTTACCTTTCCGCCCTATCCCAGTGCAGACAGAAGTAATATAGTGTAAAGACACTCCGTTCCCCACATTCCGTGAAGGTTTTGAGATATACGTGTTGAACAAAATATTCTCAAGTGAGAAAAAAAATACATTATTAATTCTAGAGTGTTAAAAACGTTGACCAGAAAATATACGTAATAAGTTGCAAGAGTATCTTAATATAGTTGAACCTTTATGCAAATATGTTGTACCTTTTGAGCCTTAAACAAAATGGCTCTACGTAACAACTCCAAAGGGACACCCGAAGGTTAAGGGTATACCTTCGAATTTACCTTACTTATAAAAATCTAAGGGCTTTTCAAATATACATACATAAATATACGTAAAAGCGTAAGGAACGGTTGATATTTAAAATTAAAAAAGACAATTAATAAAAATAAAAAATTGACAATTATATATTGCCTCCCTCCTAAGCATGTAGGTCGAAAGAATAATTAAAAAAGAATAATTTAAATATTCATATATCAATATAAAAAGCAATGAAACTTATACGTATCGATTATATCATTATGGATGGTTGTTTTAATGTTCTAATACAAACAGATAAAATCTAAAACTTGTGCGTTTATTCATATTAGAATAGAAATATTATTAGATGAAGCGATAGCGTCGCCACTCTTTATAAATCACCTATTGTAAATTATGGACGTCAATAATTCCTGATGTATCTAATAGAAGGTTTGGACAGAAGGAGCTTAGTGATAAGACACTTCGTAGTCCATTTTCCGCTAAAAACGCGAGGCTTTGTCTCGTTACCAGAGCGAGAAAATGAAAATATTTAGTGTAGGAGAATGAATCTCCCAATTGGGAATGAAACCCAAAACTGTCGCACTTACAGTCGCACGCTTGCAAGCTTACGCTAAAACGGCCTTAATTAAAATTTTTACAATATAAAATTTTTACAATATTAAATAGGAATCGAACTCACAATCATCATGCATGGTATCAGATTTCTCCACGATACCTGCTCCTACCAAATAAACAATAGCTTCCAAATCGCAAAAAAAAAAACAAAACAAACAAAAAAACCTATGACAATCAAATTTGATAGAGATTTTAATCAACACCATTTTACACATCGATCATCTACATACGTATAACATATGTCATACAATTTTAACACTTCCATACATAGATGTAAGGTCTTTCATAGTAAAATTAAATCCTTATAGACCCTGTAGCCCTAGCCTAGGGTTGCCACGTCGCCAAAAATAAGAGCCGGATAGACTAGCCAGTTTGACGTTTGGGTAAAAAGGAGGATTTTGCGTATCAGTATTAATAGATACGACAAAAAATATATATGTAAAATTAATCTTATTTTATTATTATCATAAATCTTGTTAAATTCTAATGAAATAATAAATAAAATCGAATGCCAAATCATTATTAAGTAGTACTTCATTATTAATCAGCCAAAATAGATATCAGTAAAATTAAATTCTAGATACTTAAATATTTATATATTTATTTACATTTATATTTTAATTTCTTCGCTCTGGTGTCGAGGCAAAGTGCGGCGTTCAGTTCCGCCACTCAACACGCAATGCCTCCTGAACTTGGTAGAAAGTGGGGAACGGAGTGTCTTACTAACACTGGATTCCCTCTGCCTACCCTGCTGTATGCGTGAAGCTGATTTTTTAAAACATTTATCAACATTTTAAAATTCTTCTTACAAGTCTAACAAAAGCCAGACAAGCCGGACCCCGTTCACTTTGGCTGAACACGCAATCAAAAAACCTAACATGTCCAGCGTTACCCGGACGCATGGCGACGCTACCCTAGCCTATAGGGCCACGCGTGCCGACGTAGAGGCGCCAAGCTGAAATTTTTATACTTTGCTTCAAGCGTTGATTGATTGGTGGGGTAATGGTAGACGGTCTTTGTACGGAGGGGCAGTGGAGTTTGAGTTTTTTAATTATTTATACAAGTGCTAGGTTTAGTTTGATAGGCTCAGTGGTTCATTTGTCGATGGTAGCTAGTTCGAATATAATCGTTACAGATGCAAAAATTATCACAAAAGGCCAAGGCTCCTATCCAAGTGCTTAAATGCTCCTCTTATTGAAATGCTCGGTTTTATTTTTTATCTAAGAAATATATACATATATATACACATATGTATGTATGTGTATATGAAACTCATCTGTTACTGAGCGAATGGCAACGCACAGATAAAACTATTTATTGTAGTTAGAAAGTAGTACATATGGGTAAATTAGTTATCATTTAAAATGTAGGAGAATAACAAGAAACGATTTTTAATTTCTACTTGAATGGGAGAAAACGGATTTTTTACATTTTAGGTCTCAAAGTCAACAATGATGCGAGGAACGGCTGGTAAATTTTTAAAGAAGACGTCTGCGACGCAAATCATGATAATCTATAGGAATCTCATATCATAAACACAATTACGCAAAATCCGTTAAACACAATCAGACAAATTTGAGGCCGTTGTGGCATAAGCGTATAAACGCGACGGTTGTGGATTCGATTTTCACTCGGAGAAATTAATTACTATTTATTAATATTTTCATTTTTTCTCTCTGGTCGTAAGGCAACGGCGTTGAGTTCCGCCACTCAACACGCCATTGCATCAAAAATTCTGCGGAAAGTGGAGATCGAAGTGTCTTAGCATTAGGTTCCCTCTGCCTACCCTGCTATATGCGAGACACAGCGTGAAGCCGATATATATAATTAGACAAAATTTGAATTATACTCTGTTTATTATTTAGAAATCGATTCTTCAAAGCCATATTCTATATGGCTATTAATTGTAATTATTTTATTTCACCATAAATCGAAAGAGATCGAAAAGAGAAAATATTCTCAAGACTTAACGAAGATTATTGTACTGATACCATGTTTCTTTTTCTGTTACTTTGATAAGAAAAATATTGTTATTCACTACTTATTTATATTATTGCACGAAAGTTAAATTTTAAAGGCTTTCGTGGCGAAGTGGGACAATATTTATGTGGAAATTATTATGTAAAAATTACTTTCATTTCAATTTTTTTATAGACAAGCCGCGGCGTTGAGTACCGTCTCTCAACACGAACTATCTATAAAATGAGGCAGGAAGAGGTAGCCAAATGTGTTAACATTATGTTCCTACTGCCTACTATGCGGGAAAAAGTGTGAAGCTGAAAATGAAATTCTATATACGCTTAATGCATTTTTATGTATATTTTAATTAAAATGTTGTCTGTTCATAATATATAGCCTAGCTAAGACTATAATATACGTACATACCTACCTATACTTTGATGTTATAAAACTGAAAAATATGTTTGGTCGAACCTATTAATCTCTGGAACTTAGGTTAGTAAGTTCGACCAAACAAAATTTTGGCTATAGAAGCCTATATTAATAAATTTATAATCAGCTTCACGCTGTATCCCGCACACAGCAGGGTAGGCAGAGGGAACTTAGTGTTAAGACACTCCCCACTTTCTGTCGAAGTCTGGAGGCAATGCGTGTTGAGTGGCAGAACTCAACGCCGCGCTTAACCTCGACACCAGAGCGGAGAAATGGAAATATAAATTTAAGTAAATATTTCACTCCTCCTCGAGTGGGGATCAAGCCCACAACCAGTCGGTTTTACAATCACACTTCGTGCCGCTGCACCACGACTGGCCTCTCAATGGGCCTAAATTTATAAATATATTATATTATATTAACAATTTATTTATTTCCATTTCACCACGGGGTCAAAGAAAGGTAGAAAGCCAGTACCTATAATATACAACGCAATATTACTGAATTAAACATTCTTTGTGACGTCGCGTCATTAGCCGGGGGCCGAGGGCGAAGGAACTTTGATATTTCAAATTAGCTATCGACCTGTAGAGGGAATATCTAACGTTATTAATATAACAGTGGGTATGGATTTTCACATTTATATTGAACTTTTACATATTCTTATAAAATGGTAAAATGAATGACACGATTTCCTTAAAAGTTTCAGAAAATTAAGTATAGAAACACATTAGGGTCGCTTTGGGAAGGTGTCTGACTGTAAACGCGATAATTGTGAGTTCGAATCCTCTCATGGGAATTTATATTTTTATTTTTCCGGTTTGGAAGACAGAACGAGATGTTGAGTTTAATTTCTTATTGCCCCGAATAGTGCGAAACCGAAACCATTATAACGTAGACTTTACTCTGAGTTCCCGCTGCTCTCCCTGCTATGGAAAAAAACGTTACATCATGCTATGTTAAGTTCAAATATTTTTTTTACTTATAACTTCAAATAATAATAATGTATTAATAAAGCCAAGCCTAGCCTTGGCTTCAAGAAAAAATATATATATTTGACCAAAATTATAAATAGTACCAATAGTGGAGAGGTACTAATAGTAGTATTGAAAAATGGAAATGCAATTTCCATTTTTCCACATTTTTCCACAAAAGGCACTCAATGAAAAGTTACCAGTAAAGTACAGTATATAAATTCACTATTTCTTTGAAAATTAAATCATTCAGGCATTTCATTACAGTTTTTCTTCAAATTATCGGTAAAAATATGAACGAAAGAAGTTTTCGCTAGAAGTGGGTCGCAATTACCGGTGGAAGACACAATAGGGCCAGGACGAGCTGATGATGGGAAACCAATTCTATAGACTTAGGTTTACGATCTGCCCTAGTTTTATTTCGTTTTTATATTTTAGCCTAGATACCCTCGATTGTTATTGGTTATGGTAGATTTTCAAATTTTGTATATTTCTTTAACAAATTAACTTAAAAAAAATGTTTAGAGGCCAGTCGTGGCGCAGAGACACAAAGTGTGACTGCAAAAGCGACTGGTTGCGGGTTCGATCCCCATTCGAAGAAATGAAATATTTATTTAAATTAATATTTTCATTTCTTCGCTCTGGTGTCTGGTGTCTATTGAATTCTGCCACTCAACACACAATGACTCCAGATTTCGGCGGAAAGTGGGCAATTGAGTGTCTTAACACTAGGTTCTGCTGTGTGCGGGATACAGCGTGAAGCTGATTTTATGTAATTATTCTAATTTTGGATTTAAAAAAAAATGTTTAACATCAGGTTTCCTCTACCCTGCTGTGTGCGGGATACAGCGTGAAGCTGATATAATTTAAAAAAAAACCTTACGTATTGAATGGTTTTACTAGCGCATGCTCATAAAAATAACACATTGCCCTAAATTTGGATCGAACCAACAACCATCGTGTTCAAAATTGGGCGGTGTGTGGAAAACAGATCATATTAACACTAGGTTCCCCCTGCCCACCCTGCTATATGCCAGATACAGGATGAAACTAAAAACAAAATAGAAAATAACAGTACATTACGCTTTAAATCAAAACACAATCAACATTCTAGGATCAGAGCAAACGCTCTTTTCCAGAATTTTAATTATACAACAGTCGTGTCCCCTTTGTTCTGTAAAACTTCGTTACAAAAATACGAAACAACATTCACATGTTTGAACTAAATACATGTTTTTGTTTTTAAAACTCACGTACTAACTTATTTAGCTACAGTTTCTAGATAAAAAAATATTTTATATTCAAAGTACGAGAAAAATATATAATTTATGTAAAATTATACAACATCATCATAAATATTATGATATATTTTTACATGAGATATAAATATGCATATTATTTTTCGTGGCACTGAGACACAAGCGTACAACTGCAAGCGCGACAGGTTGTGGGCTCGACTCCCATTCGAGGAAAAAAAAAAAATATATATATATGCATTTCTTCGCTCTGGTAACGCCACAACACGGAACGCCACGCCACTCATCACCGCCACTCAACATACAATGCCTCCAAATTTCAATTTGACAAAAAGTGGGGAACGGAAGTGTCTTAATGAAACAGAGTGTTTTAACATTAGATTCCCAGGTTCCCGCTCCCTACCCAGCTATAAATGCGGGATACAGCGTGAAACTGGATAAAAAAAAAGAAAACATAAAAAACATAAGAGTGTTATCGTTTCAAAGTAAAAAGTTGAGCAGTTTGCGGACAGAAGTGGGTCGCAATTACCGCCGTGAAGGCAGCGGGCAGGACTCGGGGGCCGGATGAAAGAGGCCTCGGGCGTACGTACGTGCTCCATATTACGTCTTTAGGAGTACAGAGAGAGACATACGATTTTAGTACGCTTGGAAGGATATTTCAATTTATTTAAGTATGTTTTTGTTGCATATTCTATACAAAGATAGAAATTTTATCTTTGAAGGATAAATTTTTGAGTGATATCTATTTTAATTTTATGCAAAAAATATCCATACATTCTATAACTACTGTAATACAATGGAGAGTTTTGAGTTTTTTTATCTTTACGTTGTAGGCTTTGACACCAGAGTAGACAGAGATCTTTCATACAAGAGTTCAAAACGACGATGAACAATGATCTCCACTTTCTGCCTAATTTTAGAGACATTGCCGGTTGCGTGGCGGAACTCATCGCAGCACTTCATCTAGTTACCAAGGCGAATGGTAACGAATATAAAACTATCAGTAAAAAGGTTTTTGCACTCCGTCAAGATTTGTAAATTATTAATATTTTAAACAGCTATCGAACCCCCAACCACCGCTACAACGGTCGAAAACGTCAAAACCATACCACCATTATATCAGTTATACTATAATATTCAAATTAAAACGACTGCACTATTGCGCAGCTGTTGCTCTCTATGTGTTCATATTCAACCCTATCGCAGTGACGTCACAATATTACTGACCCGGGGGTGTACGCTCGATTTGCCGGGGTTTATTCTTAAATATTACGTAATACAGTGTATATTGCTTTGTTAATTGGTGCCTTGGCTGTGCAATTAGGAGTTAATTGATACACGGTGGTAGTCGATTCAAATCTCATTGGGAAGGAAGTTGGGCTGAAGTATTGAATATAATTAAATTAATTTAGTCAATATAACGCAATTTATAAGTTTAAAATATTCTTTCTTTATATTCAGCAAAGACTAAGCCTAATCAAATCTGTTGTACAACACTAAGCAACAGTATTTAGGGATGAACAGTTTGTTTGGTTAAACGCGATGACCTTAGGAACTGTTAGTTCCGATTTTAGCTTCACCCTATAGCAGGATAAGCAGAGAAAACCACGTGTTAAGGCACTCCTTTCCCCACTTTCCCGAGGCACTCATTGTTAAATGGCAGAACTAAACGCTGCACGTTTGCCTTGTTACCAGACCAAAGCAATAGAAAATATCAATAAATAATTATTATTTTCTCCGAGTGGTAATCGTAGTGCAACCGTCGCGTTTATAGGCACACGCTTGTGCCGCTGAGCCACAACGGCCTCAAGCGAAGTTAAAATAAAAAAATATCCTATCTAATCTATATTACAACTAGGTCTTCGTTTCAATGGATAACATTGATATTGTAGTTGGAGTTACCCAGTTTTAGAGCATAGAACATGTCATAAAAACTCTCAATCATATCCATACGGCCATACAAGCGTAGCCACATGCAAGCACAGTCAAAACATAAAATCTTAAACAAAATGAAACATATTTCAAAAACATTTTCATATTTTATTATGTTAGAAAACAACTAACAGTCGATATACATTTTGCAAACCCTCGGCTTGAAGTTTCAATCTCTTTGAGGCAAATTTTACTGTCGGACGAGATTCATCACAAAATATATTATCATATATTTGGAAAAATAAAGCTGCGAAAATCTTTTTATATTTGTTAACTTGTTATATAAAAGTTACAAAACCGACCGTGGTGCTGTGGGACAGCGTGGGGCTGTAAGTGCAGCGTGTAGCGTGCGGTTGAAGGTTCGATGACCAATTGGGGTTGATGATTCTATTTAAATTATTTATATTTCTCAGCTCTGGTAGACAAAGAGTGGCGGTAAGTTCCGCCATACAATACGCAATGTCTCGAAAATTGAGCAGAAAGTGGGGAATGTCGGCTTAAATCTCTTATGTCGACCCTGCTATACAGGAAGCTGCCAATTTATTTAGTTTTTAGCTTCACGCTGTATCCCGCATATAGGAGGTAGACAAGAGACGGAACTCGGGGGACCTAGTGTTAAATCCTCCGATCCTCATTAAAATACTTCTATTTCCTACAGTCCACCGAATTTTTGAGGCGTTCCCTTTTGATTGACTGACATCAACGCCGCATTGAATGAATGAAACTATTAATTCATCGTATTAGCAGTCGGAAGCTTGTGCCCCGTCATATTCATTTATTTCAAAATATTAATTTCTTATTTTATTAATATATAATTTCAATGATCTTTCCATACAAACTATTTAATAAGTATAATAAACCAATATATAATCAATATTGTATCGCTAACTCGGCTTTTCAGTGTAAACATTTGTGAAGGCGAACTCAGCAGTTCCCAATGTCAATAAGTTTAAATAGCCTAAAGCTGATAGTTAAATTCAAGTGCCGCTCCAGTTAAAATTTAACTTTAGTTTATTTATTAAATAGGGTTTATATTGATCTTGTATACATGAACTATAACACAACATAGACAAAAAAGAAATTGTTTCTAGAAAAATAAGACTGTTAAATATGACGGATTTTAAATAAGTTTTCAGAATTTTTTCACATCTTTTTTTGCAATAATAATATCATTTCTTTCAGCTTCACGCCCTATCCCGCATATAGCACGGTAGGCAGAGGAAGACTAGTGTTAATTTTACTTTTTAGGATTTAACCATAAATGTTTTCAGATTTTTTCCTAAACTAGTACTATCTGTAGATGTTAGGTGCCAAATTTCATAATTCTAGGTCAATCGGAAATATCCTATTAATATTGATTTCCTTTATAGTGTCTAAATACGCTTTTGTTGCGATATAAACGGCCATATCTTTTTTTAAGTAAATGTAGAAATGCAATTCTTTTAGGAAATCATGGGACCGTTCATGTGAGTATATGGTTTGAATTTCAACTCGATATCTCCAAGAGTTTCTGCGATAAAGGTTCTTATTAGACAGACAGACAAACAGACTGTCAACAAAGTGATATTATAAGAGTTCCTTTTCCTTAAAACGTACGGATAATTGTTCAAAAATCTTATCTAAGTTTATATTTTTAAACACTAATAAACAATGAAAATAGAATATAAATAGAATATAAATAGAATATAAACAGAATTGGCAATCTCTTCTTTTATTTAAAACCTAAAACAACACTACTACCGAGAGATAGATTACTAATCAATTAAGATGTTAGAACTGGCCGATATGATTGTTTTAGTCTGAACCAACGCTTTCAGCGGTATTGGGCTTTGGAACAAAGGAAAAGTTTCATAGTTTTGTTGGAACTAACAAATTACTTAAGTGGAATAATCGTTGAAAGTTTGGATCATTTAATATGTAAAATTAATATTAGTAAAATGATTGTATTATTGAGGCCAGTCGTGGCGCAGCGGCACGAGGTGTGACTGTAAAACCGACTGGTTGTGGGTTCGATCCCCACTCGAGGAGTTGAAATATTTACTTAAATTTACATATCCATATCTTCGCTCTGGTGTAGAGGCTAAGCGCGACGTGGAGTTCTGCCACTCAACACGCAATGCCTCCAGAATTCGGCAGAAAGTGGGGAACGGAGTGTCTTAACACAAGGACAACTATAACTAAGCAAGAAATAAACTAGGAAATGAAAAAAATATATATTCCTATAAGTTTAGTATAGACGATTTCGAACTAAAAACAACAAAACGATTCATTATATCTGTACACTACTTTGGTAATATTTGTTACTCCTACAAATATAGAATCTAATCTTTCGTCACATTACTCCATACGACGCTACCACTAAACCACGAGTCACAAAATACGAAGCAAAACTAAACTAAACTAATTTTCTTTATAAAATATAAGCGTCAGATGCTTGAGGGTTTCCACCCCGAGTATGTGGTCCTGTTGCCGGGTCAAAGAAGTCGAGATACCTACTACATACCTACTTTATATATGTATATATGTATATTATTATTATTCTCTTACAGTTATTTTCTTATTAAATAAATTATTTTTATGAAAATGTTATTTTTGTAATAGGTATGTATTTGTTGAATAGAATATGCTTGAATATTTAATATCTATATAAATTTTATAGCAAAATAGTATAGATCTAGTTCTAAATTATTTTCATTCCCCCGCTTTGTTAGAAAAGCGCGGCGTTGTGTTCCGCCACTCGACATGCAATGTCTTAAAAGTAGGCCGAGAAGAGGGGAAAGGGAAGAATCTTGACACTGAATTCCCTCTGTCTATCCTGCTGTGCGGGAAAAAGCGTGAAGCCGCTTGCTAATAATTTCTTTTTTCATTAACAAATATGAAATATTTGATCGAAATCATGTAATTCATCTGACATTAAAATGTTGCCACATTTTGAATATTTTAGGACGTAAACCACAACTTTATTATGCTTTTAGCGTTAAGTTTAAATTTTGTGAATAAATATGCAATATTAAGCTAAGTGGTAAATAATTGATTTAACATAAATATAATGGGTTACACTTATAGACAGCAAAAGCAATGGTTATTGGTTCGTTTTCCTTTTGGGGAAAAGATTATAAATTAATTATTTTAATTTTTATTTTAAGTAAGACAAAGCGCTGAGTCCCGAAATGTCTCGAATTCGCGGAATGTCTTGTCACTAGGTTCTTTCCACTTTCCCTGCTATGGGGGAAAATGGCTAGATATAAAAGGATAAAGAACACTCAATATGCCATAGGTATTTTACTTTGCGAAGCAAATAAAATAATCTTATATATATTTATACAGGAACGGGCGGCGTAACTCAACGCCGCACTTTACCTCGATATGATATATATCTAAATTCGTAACACTAAATTACCTAGTAGGGAAATATTAAACGTATAAACATACATAAATAGTTTACAGGATATGAGTATAGTAAATGGTATTTAGGTTACGTTAACGCGGACGTCCTATTCCATTGTAATTCGCCACTTGTCTACTATGTGAACCCTTATTATATGACTAATTTTGTGAAAACAATTCAAACTTGGGACCAAAGTGAAATAAACGAATAAAGAGTGGCGGAACTTAACGCCGCGCTTTTGCCTTAGCACCAGAATAAAGAAATGAAAATATTAAAAAACAATAATTCATAGGTGAGAATCGAACCCACAGTGCCTTTGCGTCACGATGATCTCAAACAACTTAAATAATAAACAATAAAAAAAAAAGACATCAAAAGAAAACAAAAATTTACGAAAGTTATTTAAAAATAAAACATTAACCGTTCTAAGGAATAATAAAAAAACTATATGTAATTTGTTTAATTTAAACTTTTCTAACAAATTAAAAGTTTTATTTAACTTGTAGTTTAATTTTAGTTTTTTATAAATTTTAGTCTCCCACAGGGATATACTATTATTTCAGTTTCACGCTGTATCCCGCATAAAATGAATCTAATTTGTCGACTTTCCGTTTCTAGATGCCGACGAGACTTGATTTGTATTCGTGCTGAGCCGTGGAACCCAACGCCGCAACATGTCTTAACAAACGTATATTAACCTATTTTCGTGTATATTTACTATTTCTGGTTTGGTTTAACTGATTGTAACGACTAGTGACGTTTTTATCGTGCGAGATGTCAAGATAGCACGCCGAGTGAACGAGTTTATACAGTTTTTTTTATGTTGCTTTTTTTTATTTTACATATAATATTATGTATTAACAATATAGGAAGACTGACTGTTAACGTGACAGTTGTGGGTTCGATTTAAGCTCTAAGAAATTTTTTTTTTTTCCTCTGGTGGAACAGAGCGCGGTAATGAGCTCTGCTACTAAGCATACAATGTCTGAAAATTGAGCAGAAAGTGGACAATGGAGTTTCTAATATTAGGTCACTCTGCCTATTATACTACTATATGCGGGATACAGCGTGAAGTTCTTTTTTTTAAATATTAATAGACATTGCTTACTTAGTGGTAAGACACTCCATTTACATTGAAACTTTTCCGCTCCCCACTTTCCGCCGAATTCTAGAGGAGAGGCGGAACTCAATACACGCCCCGCTTTGCCTCGTTACCAGAGTGAGTAAATGGTAATCATAATACCAAATTAAGCGAAATTCCTTCCTTCCTTATACTTAATTAATATAAAAATAAATAAGACTTTAAAACATGATTTTTACCACGCTTCACGCTTTATCCCGCATATATTAACTAAACCAGCCTAATTATAACAAAAGAACTAACAACAGATCAATGTTAAAAATTACATTGTATAGGATCATTGAATACGAACTCATATTCATACATCACTATTCACTATTTATAAATCTATAGAAGGCTGTTAACCTTTAAAGTTCAGAATGATCGTAAAATGCTTCATCAAGTTTAAGTGTCACAGTGTAGTTTAAAGTTGCCCATTTTGATGCAACAATTGTTATTTTTTAGTTAGAAATTCAGAATACACTTGTCGTTATAGTGAGAAGTTATTTATTCATCAGCTTCACGCTGTATCCCGCACACAGCTGGGTAGGCAAAGGGAACCTAGTGTTAAGACACTCCGTATCCCACTTTCTGCCGAATTCTGGAAGTATTGTGAGTTAAATGGCAGAACTCAACGCCGCGCTTTGCCTCGACACTAGAGGGAAGAAATGGAAATATAAATTTAAGTAAATATTTCATCTCCTCAAATGGGGATCGAACCCACAACCAGTCGGTTTAACAGTCACGCCCCTGCGCCACGACTGGCCTCAACTGGTTGGATTTATTCACTTCTAAGATAATATGTGAGAAACGCAAACTTTTGTCACTTGAAAGCTTTGAGAAGATATGTCTATATATTATATTAACATTTAGAAACTTACCCAACTTTCATTCTCGAATAATATATTTTACAAAAGTTATGATTAAACTTTTAAATTACTCTCAAGACTTTATAAATTTTAATATTTTACCCATAAAAATATATTTTATATACAAATAGTTTAATGTTATTTTAAATTTTGCTTTTTATTATTTTTAAATCCGAATTGGTGGAAGATGGGTTGGGATAGGCGGGGGAACTTAATGTCAATATAATCCGTCCTGCGCTTTAATCCGAATTAGAGATATTGTGTGTTGAGTAGCGGAACTCAACGCCGCCCTTAGTTTAACCAAAAACAACTGCGAAGAATTAATTAACTAAATAAATTTCAAAGCATTCAGATTCGTCACAAATAAACCACGATAGCACGATAGATATAAGATAATTCAGTGACCTTATAGAATAACACAAACTCCATTTGCTATGTAAATAAATACTAGACTCCCTCTGCATACCTTGCTGTGTGCGGGATACAGCGTGAAGCTGATCAATATTACTTAATCTTCACAAGCTATGAAATCCCTGTGTACCATTCCCACTGAAGAAAATAAAATATTTAATATTTTCATTTCCTCGCTCTGGTAACGAGGCAAGGCGCGGCGTTGAGTTACCCCACTGCAACACGCAATGCTTCCAGAATTCAGCGGTAAGTGGGGAATTGAAGTGTCTTAAATGATCGAAGTGTCTTGACACTACGTTCCCAAGTTCCCTCTGCCTAACCTGATATATGCGCCACAAGTGAAGTGAAGCTAAAAAATATTTAATTCCTATAATGTGTAACCTATAGGTACATCCTTTGATCCTCATTGTAAACGCAATAGCTTTTGATGTGATGTCAACTGAGCAGAATGTTTATATCTAAATATACTGCGCGGAGTTGTGTTCCACTATTCAGAGTTCATTATCCTGAAAAGTAAAATGGAGAACAGAGTGTCTTAAGACGAGGAACTCTCTGTCCATCCAATTATATGCAAAATAAAGCATGAAACACAATACTCAAAAAAACACAAAAAGTACACAATAATATTCGATATTTTCGTTCTAAAATCATAAAAACATAAGTCATAAAAAGGCAAGTGGATGAACGTAGATTGTGGACGCATAAAATGTGAGTTCACTTTGTGGCATAAATAAAGTGTAGGCCGTTAAAACTCAACACTCCCCTTTACAGCGCGAATCGATAGGAGCATCCTTGTGCGTTTCCATTTTACCTACCGTGACGCTTGTAAATAAAATAATATTAAAAATTAAATAAAAAATATATAAAAAAAAATATAATTCACTTGACAGTAAATTAGGTCTAAACATACAAATCATGTTAATCAAATCTAGAATGAATCAGTAAGTAATAGTTTTATATATACGTTTTTGTTAGTAAGGTACAAGAAGGTGGAAAGAAAAGATATCTATAATTATGGGCACCTTAAATAATGGATGAACATTTTTGTAGCTTGAATTTACAGCATATATAATGAGTTCGGCTGTAAATGCGACGGTTGTCGGTTCGATTTCCGCTCTGGCTACAGCATAAAGCACCGCATTCACCTCAACACGTAATATCTCGAATATTGAGCAGAAAATGGGCAGCTGGATTCCCACTGCCTACTCACTGGACTTCCTCTGTATCCCACATATTGCTATATGCGGGATACAGAGGAAGTCCATGGAGTAGGCGGAGGGAATCCAGCTGCGCATTTTCTGCTCAATACAGCGGATCCTTTAAAAAAATATTATAAAAAAAAAATAAAGTTGTAATATTTAATTCACCATTTACTCATACATTAAATAAAAATCAGTTTTCATTATAAATATTTTCTCAATAAAATCGTATCGTGTGAAACATTGGAAACTCACATCCAATAGTAGGTCACTCGAGCTTAGTAGATGTTCTTAGTAAATGTTTGAGCTAAGACGAGAGCCATTAAGTTGCACAAACACAACACTTTCAGATATTCTATATTATTCAATATTTATTTATTATCTATGTTATGTTATATTTTGTTTCTATTTCCACGCATAATATTGATTTTGAGGTGTTCATTCTCCAAATTGTGAAAAAGGATAAAAAATATTATAACACAATAAAAAAATTACATATAATGAATAATTTTCTTTAAACAATCACGTGAAAAAAACTTTAAGTTTTAGTGAATTCTGTTTTAAAACATATACATAGTTTTAAAAAGACGAAATTATACACTTTTCTACACCAAGTAATACAAGTGCTATAGAATGTGCTCGTAACTATAAATTGTACGAGATTAAACTCAAATGTCTTACTAGTGACCTATGAAGAGTTCCAATTTTCAACCGAGGCCCTGGCTACATCATCACACCATCTCGTTGGTACCATAATCTTGTATTGCCAGCTTCATATAACTGCTGAGTACTACGAGGACCCAATGATTACAAGTGGTTCAAATCCAGATTCTTAGTTTTATTTCATAGTTATTTATATATTACATAGTTACTTATTAGTAAAAGCTTGATCTAACAGCGTATTGAAAATTAATATTCTAGTTTGTAAATTACATCAGTACATTCTTGTTTGTGTAGGGGCACAAAGTGTGACTGTAAACGCCACAGGTTATAGGTTCGATTTCCACTCGACGAAATGAGTCTCTGGTGTCAAGGAAAAACGCGGCGTTGAGTTCCGCCACTCAACACTCTATATCTGCAGAATTAGGCGGAAAATGGGGAACAAAGTGTGTTAACACTAGGTTCCCTTTGCCTACCCTGTTGTGTGCGGGATACAGCGTGAAGCTGTAGCATAATAATAAATTAAACCGGAAATAGCAACAAAATACAGTACATTTCTCACACGAGTTACTTCATTAGTCAAAGCCAAAGGCAAAGGAAAATCCATCAACAGTCACGTGTGACGTCGACAGGCGCATTATAGTAGTATGTGTAGCTTTAGAGGTAGCGTAAAGGAGCTTCGCTTATTTCGCTTAAGCTTGTGATATGTTCAAATATGTAATATAGTTTTAATTATAATTTATTTATATGTATGTATATATTATTAACCTTCACGGCACTGCTTACATACTTTTACTATACCCAGTACATATGGTTACCCCATTTATAAATCGATCTTAACTCTAAAATCGATCTTGAGATGCCGTTTTCGTTCATAGATATATAATTTATGAATGAAAACGGCTTCCCAAGATCGATCTCAGACTTGAGAGCACATTTACAATTAAAATCAACCTAGACAAATGTGACTAACTGAAACTAAAGCAAAATACAGATTTTCTCTACAAAACGAAAAAATATATATAGGTACTTATTAAGAAGCACATCTAATAATACATCATTCAGTTTGATTGCTCACTGACCTGCATCTCGGGCGGGCCGCCCTCGTCCCTGATAAGTAGAAGGTAGCTGTGCCCGTCGATTATCACCTCTTTCTTGAATCGACCACCTAAAAATATAATTTTATTTATAATCTATCAAATTATTATATGCTGCGTTGGGTTCCGCCTCTCAACATGCAATGCCTCCAAATTTAGGCGGAAATTGAGGAGAGGTAGTATCTTAATCGGATCAATGCGCGAATGAAGCCCAGATCCCCTTTGTCTACCCCTTTCATGTGCGGGATACAGAGTGAAGGCAAAAAAAAAGTTTAAGCGATAATATTCTTAAACTTTTTTTGTCATAGTATATATTTCAAAAGTAAAAATTAACATTTGCTTATAATATGTATTAATTGTATTATACAATAACGTAATTCATATATATATGATAAGAAAAATAAATATAATAATTAGGTAAAAGTAAAAAAGGGGCCAAGTATATATAGTGATAAGCCTAGTTCAATAGAATTAATAAATAAAAAAATAATAAAAAAATATATGTCTTCTGGACCTAACCTAATATCATCGCAAGTGCCATTTCCCCAAAATCTCCATAAGTTTTGAATATATAAAATAAATTCAACTACGTTAGCGCCATCTATGAGAGAAACGATAAATCATCATTTTCATAGACGTCGTATTTTAGAAATACCTCGCTAGTTAGCGCTAGTAGTTTCCAGCTTCTGAAAAAGATGGCGCTGTTCGAATATAGAGCTTAAAAGATACAGCTATATACAAAATGCATATTATAATAAATACTTACATATATATTTATGATATATATTTATTTTTCATTATCATCAAACGGAACTTAACGTCGCAGTTTATTCTACCAGTTCGGAGATGTGCAAATTATTGATTACCCCAAGTGAAGAACCATCGCGTAAACATCATTTGAATAGACAACACATAAATTAAAGAAAATTAAAAAAAATATCCAAAAAGAAAAATAAAAAAATCTTCTCTTACCTTCGGGACTCTCCTCCTGCATGTACGCCCCAGTTAGGTACCTGTGCACTAGCGCCGACTTCCCACTGTCGGGTGATCCTAGCACACCAACGCGTAACTCTGTTACGCCGCGCGAAGCCGTCCATTCTTGACTGTTTACGAAAGAATCTGGAATGGAATATTAAATATTAAGTTTATTTTGTTATGAAGGAGATACCGAGGATATTTAAAATTTTATTAAAGAATATAAAGAGGTCTGGTTATTCTAAATACATATTTTATTACTATTTTCATTTAGCTTCACGCTGTATCCCGAATAAATCAGGACAGGCAGAGGGAACCCGGAAACCTAGTATTAAAACACTCCATTCCTATTACGAAACTTGCGTCCCCCACTTTCCTCTGATTCTGGTGGCATTGCGTGTTGAGTGGCGGAAAAGTATTCATTTCCTCGAGTGGGAATCGAACCCACAACCTGTCGCGTCGACAGTCGCACGCTTGTGCCACTGCCCCATGACTGGCTATATTAAAATTAGTTGTCATAAACATAAAATAGTTTGCTAATAACCAATGGAAAAGAAAACTAAGCTATTTTTTGTAATATCATCGCAATCATAGTAAATCTTTACTACAACTTGAAGAGAAAATAAAGAAATATAGGATTTCTACTTTCCAACGCAGCAAAAAGCGTCAACGCGTGTCGCACATTACGCAATTACCTCACTATCGATAGTTGCGGTTCATAGAAGATTTGTATGTATGTCTGTCATAGCTATGAAATTCGTTACAATATACAAACCTCGTAAAAGAGAAAAACACTGAAGAATAAAAAATGGCGATGAGGTAATTCAATTCGCAATGCCTACATAATTCAGTGGAATTTAGCGGAAGTGTCTTAATAGGAACGGAGTGTCTTAACACTAGGTTCCCAAGTGCCCCTGACTACGTACTGAGCTGGATTCAGCGAGAAGCTAAAAATAATACAATGTATAATTTTTTTGAAACAATAAAAGTAATATTATTTTTTGTTGAAATGTATAAAAAAAATAACAACAAAAAATTAAAAAAAAACAGACGATATTTCACAAACAATTTCAATATATTAAGAAACCACAACCTCCTTTCTGAGCAAATCGGTGAAAAACTTAGAATCATTGCGCAAACGCGTCTCTCATGCCCAGAACAAATCATCCATGACTTTGAATAGAACGTTTTCTACCAAGACGAATGAAAACGACTCGAACAATAGAACCCGCCTAAGCGCTAGTACCTACAATTACTAGAAATTCTTAAAGAATACATAAAAAGCTTAACTTTTAAATTATTTTTAGTATGCTATTAATTTATTTAACTGCAACCGAATCAAATGTGCCAATTTCTCTTAATAAATAATTTTAAAAATATTATTGCAAAAAAAAAAAAACAAGTCGCTATATGCTAATATTATTACCTTGTTACATATTATTAAATATTCTCAAAATCAGCTTAGCCCTTTCCAGAAAACAGGCTGAAAAAACAGTGATATGTATCATAAAATTTTCTCTATCTAGACTAAAAAAGAAGACCCCCTCCCACCCCCTAAACGAAGAAAAGAAACGACAAAAAAAAAGACTTCAAGAAACTTTTTGCGCAACAACTGGTCTTGTATAACCGTAGTCTACAATACCACATAACATAATATAACATAATAAAAAGGAGTGAACACGTCCAAAACGGGTTTAGTAAATCAATAAGTAACTGGTTCCGTCAACACGGACGCAGGGCGTCTTCGTCTGTTCAACAGTTTAGACCAGATGGGATGACAAGCTTGGATTATGGCTGGATAAGTCCTGTAGCGTTTTGACGCAGTGTGGGTAGACGTGACGGTTGTGAGTTCGATTCCCACTCGAGGATATCAATTATTTCATATTTTTTTCTTCGCTCTGGTAACAAGACAAAGCGTGGCGTTAAGTTTCGTCATTCAAGTCTCAATGTCTCGAAAATTTCGCGGAAACTGAGGCACAAAGTGAGAAGCAAAATTAAGCATGCTCGTCTTGCAAATTGTCCAAGCGCTCTGACCACCAAGTAAGTGTTATGAACGTATAGCTTAGTGGTTAACGCGCTTGGACGATTTCCATAAGACACGGTTTCGAATCTCGCTACGATATATTTTTAATCTTTAAAAAAAAATAGTTTTAATCTTTTGAAACAATCTTTGGCTTTTACTACTCAGCACCCAACGTTTAAATAGTAAAAATTTTAAATATTATTTTAAAAAACCACTCATGGAGACCCTATAAATCTGGTAACCTGTATTTCACACATTCACAGCTACAAAACTTAGTATAACCCACCCATTACAACAGTATGAATGTTTAATTGAGGACCCCCCGCGAGCCCTTGCCTCTGATTTATGACAGGTAGCGGCAGTAAGGCTGATTAACGGAGTTTATAGCTTGTTTGGTTTGTAACTACCTATTTGTTGAATGATTGTGGGTAGTTTTGAATTTATACGATGTGGTTTACATTGTAATAGTAATATAATAGTTTTAGGTAAATACAAGTTATTTTATGATGTAGATTACCACTCGATGAAATAAAATATTAATTTTTTTTTATTCGCTCGCTCTGGTAACGTGGCGAAGCACGGCGTTGAGTTCCGGACGGAAAGTCCAGAGCGAAATTATCGTAATGGAAACGAAGTGTCCTAATATTAGACTTTCCTATGCCTACCCTGCTATGTGTGAGATACAACGATTTATGTGTTCAAGTCCATCGTCTGACTGTAAGCACGACGGACGTCGGTTCGTTTCCACTCGTGATGAAATATTATTTGGAGTTTTTGTTTCTGATACAAAGTCAAAGCGGCGCGTTGAGTTCTGCCTTACATATATAAACTACCCTAATATATACCCTAATATATGAGGCCAGTCGCGGCGCTGGGGCACAAAATGTGACTGTAAAATCGACTGGTTGTGGGTTCGATCCCCTCTCATTAGGAGATAAAATATTTATTTACGAGTACATTTATATTTTCACTTCTTCGCTCTGGTGTCGAGGTAAAGCGCCGCATTGAGCTCCGCCACTCAACATGCAATACCTCCAGAACTCGGAGAACAGAGTGTCTTAACACTAGTTTCCCTCTGCCTACCCTGCTGTGTGCGGAATAAAACGTGAAGCTGATTTAATTTGATTTATTTTTTTTACTTAAATAAATTACCTTAAATGGGAATGGAATCCAACTAAACCACATTGCCGACATATTTATAAAATATAGTTAACAAATACAAATATGCAAATCCAGATTTAAAATTAGATCTAGAACTACATAGATATTTCGAAGAGCTGTTCCACATTAAGATAAACAAGTAACTTGATTAAGCGCGAAATTAGTCATTAGTGCATGTGCAGAACGTTTCAGTGCAGCAACACAGTGCAATATATTTAATGGGGCGCCGTCTGTAGGGTTGTCAATTATTTTTATTTAATTGTTTTTTATTTTTTATTTTTTTTTAATTTAAACTAGGCCAACATTTTAGATATAGCTTCACGCTGTATCCCGTATTTAGTAAGTTAGGCAGAGGGAATCTAATGTTAAGATATGCCGTTGTTAATTTTCAAGATATTATGTTTTTCTTGGCAGATCTCAACACCGCGATTTAGCTTGTTATTTAGGCTATCGAATAAATTCAAATGCCAATTCCATTTCCATACCAATAAAATAATTAAAGTAGGAATCGATCCGAAAGTCACCGAGATACACAATATAACAGCACCAATATTTATTTTGGGGAAACAGAGAGGAAATAGGAAAATTCTTGTTATGTATTTTTGTATTGAGCAGTTATTTTATCAAAGACAAGTATGTACACAGTTTTCCGCTGTTTTAAGTATTTTAATATGTAATGAACATCTTAATTAAACGAAAAATGTAGATTTATCTGAATTAAAATTTTACATAGTATACTAAAAATGAAGAATAATATCCTACCAACAATATTGTGACAGCCCTAACTAAAACTATAACGATATCTCGTATTTTAGCTTGCGTGTTCTGTAACAGTGCGTAAGAGCTATAATAGAAATTATTCTCTGAAATACTTCGTGTAATAGTAGAGATTTATATTTTCCTTAGGAAGTTCTTGTTAAAAAAATAAAATTAAATTAAATCAGCTTCACGCTGTATCCCGCACACAGCAGGGTAGGCAGAAGGAACCTAGTGTTAAGACGCTCCGTTCCCCACTTTCTGAATTCCCGTTCCCCGTTCCCGAATTTTGGAGGTATTGCGTGTTGATTGGCAGAATTCAACGCCGCGCTTTGCCTCGACACCAGAGCGAAGAAATGGCAATATAAATTTAAGTAAATATCTCATCTTCTCGAGTGGGGTTCGAACCTACAACCCCAACAACCCACAACACACTTCATGCCACTGCGCCACGACTGGCCTCATTGGAAGTTCTTGTTGACTTTATATATTTTATAATGTGTTTAATATTAATGCATTATTTTAGATCTACATATAAGAATATACCGTCACTAAGTGACTGTCGTCAGCCGGTTTAGTTCTTAGTTTAGGGCGTTGCGAGTGTGGCAGCTAAACACAAATCACTTTGCAAATGTCGGTTTGTATGGAGAACACACAAAGGAGACTAAGCAACAGCCAAAACTAACGCAGCGCTGACTTTAACACCAAGATACCATTTCTCGACATTTCTAGAGCATTCCTCCCAATTGCTACGGAAACGGATAAAATAGACATATTTTACGTTTTAAAATAGCGATTTTTTATTAACTCTCCGTCTCTGTTCTCCGTTCATATCACCTACTTATCTATTATTAATACCAAAATAAAAACAACAAAGCAAATCGTAATATAGAACAATCAATATAAAATTCGTTACACGCTTCATAGTCCCGAGATTGTGTAACAGACCGGGTGAGGTCTCCGCAAGGTCGCGCTATTGTTTTTAAGGTTATTGTATTATTTATGTTTATTTTGTGACCGAATTATTGAGTTCCGATTTAAATTGTTATTGGATAAGGATGAAGTTACGCTTAATTTAGAACTGATTTAGTTTTAGTTATCATTTGTATTTTTATTTATAAAATCGAATAAATCTGTTTCACGTTGTATCCCGTACACAGAAAGGTAGGCATTAGGACACTCCGTTTCCCCACTTTCTGACGAGTTCCGGAGGCGTGTTGAGTGGGCGGAACTCAACGCCGCGCTTTGCATCGACACCATAAATTTTCGAGATATTGCGTGTAGTAGAAGAACTCAACGATGCCCATTGCTCTTGTAGCCAGAACAAGGAATTTAAAATAATTCATCTATGTAATGGAAATCGAACCCACATCCGTTTCATCCACAGTCAGAAGCTGTACCGTTGTGTCACGACGGCCTCAAAATACGTTACACATCTAATGTAGAGTTCGACGTTAATAATAATCAAAAACTTAAAAGAAAAACATATAAAGAAACCACTTAAGTAAATATACTTACAGAATATTTCAGCACAAACCATGTAGATCTTATAAGATTCACATCGTATAGAATTACTTGCGAACTAAAAGGAATATTGTTATTTCTATGGAGTATAAGATAGCGATCTTGACAAATATAGCGTTTGTCTGTCCGTTTTGAAGGGCTTTGGAGGCAAATAAAAAGAGTTAAGGTGACATTGGAAGTTATCTTGTCGATCGGTGTAACTGATATTAGTACGGACGAGTTTGTAATTATTATTAAATCATTTAAACACAAAATCGACTGGTTGTGGGTTCGATCCCCACTCGAGGAGATGAAATATTTACTTAAATTTATATTTCCATTTCTTCGGTCTAGTGTCGAGGTTAAGCGCGGCGATGAGTTCTGACACTCAACACGCAATGTCTCCAGAATTCGGCAGACAGTGGGGAACGGAGTGTCTTAACACTAGGTTCCCTCTGCCTACCCTGCTGTGTGCGGGATACAGCGTGAAGCTGATTTATTTGATTTTAAAGTAGCTATCTTCGAATATAGCATTTTAACATCTTAATTTTATGATCAGATCATCTCGATGGTACTTTATATAGTATTGTCTTAAAAAAACGCTAAATTGATTTTCAAGAACCATATCCTTTTAACATATATATTTAAACTAGACTACTAACTAGAGATTTCTCAATTTTTTTTATATAAGTCTTAAACCTATTATTCGAAATCGAATGTTTCGAACACATTTCAATATTTCAAGTAGACACACAAAATATATAATATACACTACTAACGGTTTTATTTCAAATGAGAAACAATTGCGAATATCAAAGATAAGCAAATGATCGGTCACTACTTTCTCTTTATCTACTCCACAATAAAACCTACTCCAAAATTAAATTTATTACCACAGGGTCGTACAACCAAACCTCCCATCAAAAAAAAAACCCCATTCAAAATCTGTTCAATTTCCAATTTTTTTTTATCTATACCGACGTAAAATAGCACCGATTCATAAATCCAAAGTAACTTTTGTATTGAATTGATGCGTATGACATCAATAGTCTCTAAAGTAGAGCACGAGACGCATCTGCCTTCTCTTACGATTGCCAACATATAAAAAAATCTTTAGATGTTCGACGAGTTTGCAATCTTAAAATAGATATTATAAAGATGTATTTTCCATACATTTTTCAATGGAAACGAAATTCTGAATACATTGTTATAAGTGGACGCATACTGTGATCTTTCGGTGGTCGAAATTTAGAACATAATTAGAGATTTATTATGGGGCAGTTGTAAATATTACTATCAAAGCAAGCTTGGCGCTTTTGATGCAACTTAAAAAAGATAATATTGTATAATATTTTAAAATTTAAATAAGGAAATTGATATTTTGGAAATTGATATTTATTAAAATTAAAATAATGAAAATAATACAATAGAAAAAAAACTATATTTCTTAAGTTTTAAATACTATGAATAGCACAATTATAAAAAAAATATATTACATGACCTACGTAATCAAGACGAATCTAACTAAATAACTATAAAAATAAAAGCAAGTATCTTTTACGTTTTTCTTATAAAATAAACAAAATAAAAATTAAAAGAAAATTAAATAAGTGAAGTTTAATAAAGTAAAATGCAAAAACTAATAATCTATTCCCGTTCTAGCAGAAATTTCGAGAAATTCTGTCTTAAATCGTACACTCTATCACTACACCCAAACTATCTATATTATTTTCACCTTTCTAAATCCAGTAGTTTCGTCTGTGCGTTGTCTGTTAGTCTGATTTTTCCCTATAAATATTTACAGACATATACCAGCAAATACGTATTACACGTACATACATACGTCATCATCACGTTTACAATTGTTTCATAAGAAATGATAAATTTTTTGATTGAACCCACAACGAGTCGATTTTTATATATTTCTTTTCTCTTATATTATAAACGTATTTAACCTCGGAAGCCTTATTACGCATAATAAGAATCGGAAAGGGTATAATGTAGCGTCTCACGCCACCCGCCGTCCTTCCGGTGATGGGCGACGAAAGAAAATATATGAGCTCTTATGCAAACTGTTTGACTTATTTGAATAATAACACAGATTTAGGTTAGTGCAATATATATTTTTTGAGTATTTTAACTTTTTTTTTTATATGAATTCACGTATTATTATCTCTTTAGGTTTACGCTATACCCCGCTGTGTAGCAGGGTAGGCAGAGGGAACCTGGGAGTTAAGACACTCTGTCTCAGTCTAGAGGTATCACAAATCAGAGCTAGGAAATAAAAATATTAAATATTTCATTTCCTCGAGTGGTAATCGATAGAACCTATAAAATATAATGTATAGAGTCGCACGCTTGTGCTCTTCCGCAACATATGGCCTCTTGACTTATTGAATTATTTTTAATAATTAATTTAAATACAGTATATCTTAAGTTAAAACACTTTATTATTTTGATTTATTTGTATAATAAGTTTAAAAAAAGATAATTTAGTGCTACGACACTCCATTTTTCTAATATTAAGTGGTTAGCGAAACTCAACACCGCGTTTAACTTTACCAGACCGAAAAAACGAAAATAATCGAACCCGTAATCATCACGTTTACAAACAATCTGACCCACTGCGATAGCAAACACATTAGTAAATTATTTCATAAGTAAATAAACCAATTTAAATAGTTTTAATAGTTTCAATAGACCGACACTGTGTGTCGAACAATTATCGAAAACTAAATTACTACAAAACTGAGTATCTTCGCTCATAATTACTAAAATTGAGGTCAGAGAGTCATGGCTCAGTGGCACAGTGGCACAAGTGCGTGTTTGTGAACGCAACTGGTTGTGGATTCGATCCCTACTCGAAGAAATGAAATGTCTATTGAATAAAATTTATATTATTTGAGCTGTCAGTACAATTATTATTAGACAAATTTTATTTAGTTTAGACACGAGTTTCTATAGTATTAACCCGTTATATATAGATTAAAAATATAGATCGAAGCATAAATAGTTATTTCTATTATACATATTTATATCTAAAATCATATTTTGTAGTATACAAATGAGAAAAAAAATGTATACGATGATGATAATGATGAACGTTTTTTGTATGATGTTGTCATTATTTCTGGTATAACAGTATTTAATAGTTAAGTAAGCAAGAAATGAACTGAGAGATATCGTGGGTTCAGTTCCCGTGCCGAGTTAATAGATTTATTACAATAACGTATGGCTCAATAGCACAGCGTCAGATTGTTCACAAGACAGTTGTGGGTTCTACCCTTATTATTTTTCTTTCTTGCCAGAAGGCAAGACGAAGCGCGGTGTTGAGTTAAGCTACTTAAAAATGTATCGAATTTGAATGGAAACCTGAAAACAGGTTTTCTTTTCCTACTCCGCTATGTACGGGACATAGCAAAAGATAGAAGAAACTTTCATATTTTTGTAAATATATAAAACTTAAAATATAGTTCATTACATAACTATAAAAAATGTAGTTTAGACACTAATTTAAAACATTTAGTTTGCAAGGCATCATTTTGGAGATAAATTAATAGATTTAAGTATTTATTATTTTTTTTCTCTAAGTTCTTAAACTGTAGTTTAACGGTACCGTTTTCAGTTCTTGATAAACGCTGATTTTATTTGTAACTAAAACTTCCGACGGTTTTTACTAACTAAACTTTTTGTACTTTTCATGGATCGTCGGAGTTATTTAGAAGTTTTGTATAACAGATGAAAAAAATAAAGTTTAATGACAGGGAGTATTTAAAAGTAGTTACGGGCAATAAGTAGTTTTGTTCCTCTAAAGGAATTCCAAAAATTGATATAGACAATTAAAACGCTTTCATTTTGCCTAAGTGAATATAAAGCCTATCCAAAATGAATATTTTATTTTAATATTTATCCTTTAATTTGAATTATAAACCTAGTACGGAGCTTTTTATAGTCAAGCGGGACATTGTCGCAGTATAACAGCGATGGTTGTGGGTTCGATCTCCATTAGAGAGAAAGATTAAATTTTAATAATAATCCTTTCCTCGCTCTGGTAGAGACTGCGCAACATTGAGTTCCACCACTGAGGAACGGAATGTCTGCACTAGGTTCCCTCTGCTTACCTTGTTACGCCGGAAAAAATATAAACATCTTTTAAGGTATAAAAAAAATAATCGGACAAAAAAGAATAAAAAAATATTATTGAAAATCCAATATCAAATCAATAACAGTTTCTCTAGCACCTTAAGTGGCAACCCTGACATTCTCATTTCATGCTCGACAAAATCTTACGCAAAACACAATGTTTTTTATTTACCCTTTCCTACCGACTTTTGGCGTAAAAGAACGTCACGTAAGTATTTCACTCGAAATTGCTTTACTATCAGATGTTCCGAATATCTGGTGAAAAGCCTCTTGGAAGTCGTGCTTTGAACAAAATTTCGAAAATTCTAGAAATATTTTTAAAAGGCCGTTTATATTTAAGGAACGCCTTTATAGACAAAAAAATTAAGTGAAAGTTTGTATTAATATTATTTAATGTTACATACTTTACATATTACATTTATGTACTAAAAAAATAAAACAGCGTTTTAAATATCTCAGCTATGATTCATCATATCACTTAATTAATGACAAAACTTAAATGTTTGTCATTATTAAACAATAATCTTTTTGTATAATTTATATATTTGTTTTTTATGAAAAAATTCTTAGCTTTTTCACATTTACTCTGAATTATTATTTAACAAAATCTATGAATACATAAACACGCATAGCATTTAAGGTGATTTCTTAATTCAATTAAAAAAGAATTGCAATTTTAGTTTAGTCTAGTACCACTAGATTCCCTCTACCTACAGTATCTATAAAATAAAACCTGAGAGAGAAAAAAAAAACAAAACCTAATAAAAATAAAATAAATCAGCTTCACATGGTATCCCGCACACAGCAGGGTAGGCAGAGGGAACCTAGTGTTAAGACATCCCGTTCCCCACTTTCCGCCGAATTCTGAAGGCATTGCGTGTTGAGTGGCGGAACTCAACGCCACGCTTAGCCTCGACACCAGAGCGAAGAACAAAACCTAATAATAATAATAAAACAATTTTAATTGCTCACCAAAGTAATTGCAAAGACGACGTAATTTAGCACTGAAAGCCATTCATTAATATTCCCACGAAGGTCAAACAGAGTGGGCGTGGCCTCAGTTCAGGTTTAATTCCAAAGGAAATAAATAATGAAAGTGGCACTAATTAAATCATAAATGGGCGTAGAGCAATACGAATGCTTGCTTATGTACGATAATAAATTAAATTAGTGCCTTGTCACTTAGCAGGAAAGCGAAAGAGAGATGGTTTTAACCTACTACCATCAGGTAGTAGGTTAAAATCTAATTAAATAAAATTTATTAAAATAAAAAAAAAAAGAAGTAATATAATATATATAATAACTAAGAATACAATAACATATGAAAAGTGACACAGTTAAAAATCACATCTTAATAATAATTATGGCTCCAAACATACAGTAGGTATACGAGTATACCTAAAATATTAAAAATAATTATATCAATACATATTCTCTATGATATTCTTTATGTGTGTAACAATTTTCATGTTATAGCAAAATAGGAGAGCAGAGTGTTTTAGCTAAGCGGAAAATGGGGAACTGAGTGTCTTAACACTAGATTCCCCTGTCGATATTACCATGAGAAAAAAATGTGAATCTGCTTTTTTACCCAAAAAAATACTGTGGCATTAAAAAAATAATATATTTTTCCACACAAGCCTACCTCAACTATAATAGAACGCTATCACAAACACCTATAATTCCTATAAACAACCATAACCCAACACACTTAAATAAAAAGACTACTTCAACAGCGAAACACTCAAATTAAAAAATGTCAAACTGGCTCTACAAGACAATCCTCACTTCCATCATATCTTTAGAGGGAGATGCGCGGCGTAATTTAATTAAATCTAACAAAAGGGTACATCTGCTGTTACCTGAGACATCTGCCTCTTTGTGCGGATCTGGATCCCTTGCGTCTTGCGAATGCGAATAGATGCGCGATCTTTGTGCACCAAAACCCTAATCTTAATTAGGGATGTAGTTTTTTTTAGATATATCGATAATGTTTCTGTTGGTTCACGATGTTTTTTTTAGGAGGAAATATATATATTTTTATATATATTTATGAAGGTGTGAGATATTGCAACATCTCTATATATTAAGGAAAAGTGGAGAAAGTTAAGCGAAATAACCTTTATCTAAGGAGAAAATTCTTAAGATAATCATAATAGTAGTTCTATTACTGCTCTAGGCTAGTATCTAAATAGCATATAACAAATGTAATTTGAAATAAACAATACGCAGAAGTACACCATTTTGTAAGTACAAGTAAACAGTAATCTTATTGTATTCTAGTAAACTCAATACAGTATCTGATATCGAGGGTTATCGAACTTCCTTTGTTTTGTACCCTTATGATAAGAAAGTAGGCTGAACCTGCTATCTTATCTTGATCATAGATTTATAAATTTACAATGTTAATGCGGTCATTCATGATTTGTTTATAAGTTAAAGTGCATAATTTCACATTGTGTACTTTACTATATAATACTACTATTTAAACCTGGCTTTACTATAAGTAAAATATTATTTTATCTGAAATGTGACTATGTTCTGAATATGTTCATCCATTCATCATAAATTCATTAATATCGAAAAGATAAGTTTACAAACCATAATAAAAACCTGTTAATTATAAAGAATAAATCTCCCGATAAACACATAAATTCGATATAAATTTAACATGTCGATAATAATCTAAACATCACTAAAACTCTCCCTTTCACAGCATCACATCTCTTACAAGTTTGTTTATAATTACATGTTTTCCGATACGTGAATTTTTCGGTCTGACGGATCATTATTAAGTCATTTATCGTCGGTTACCATGGCGACGCCCAGATTTTTCTATAAAGCGGGGTGCATTTCGCATGCTCAGCCTCTAATGATATGTTTTGATGTGTTTTTTGTCAAACTTCCTTCAAGAACGATCGACTTCCCTTCAAAGGGTTATTGTGTTGGTAATTTCATAGAGATTGCCGTTTATTGACTTTTAATTTTGATCGATGGTATTGTTATGCAAGTAAGAGTATTGAAACCGAAAGTTTACGTTAGTTATAACATAAAATTAGCATAACATAACATATACGAAATATTTTTTAGATCTGTACAACTCCTGCACTTAATAAAAAGTCTCTCTCTTTCTTCTCCATTTCTATATATTTACAAATTATAGTGGTCTCAAAGATTTTTTTAGATTATTATGACTAAATATTAAATACTTATACTAAATATATCTTAATACGAAACCAGGCCTTACATAATGCATTTCTATAAAACAATATGAAAGCAAATATCTGTGTTTACAAAAATTTACACGCAGAAAAAGTATTTAAAAATAAATATAAAATTCCACAGCAAGCAAGCAATTAAAGTCGTAATTTAACGTAATGTCAGTAGCGGTTAAAGGGCATTTAACCGCCGGTTAACTACCGGTTAATGTCACCGGTAACGACGGCATTGATGTATGCACTTGTATGGATTATATAACAAAAAGTTGTTCAACGCAGTTCAGGTGTAGTTAAAATTTTATATGTTACGTAATGTGTGTTTATTGTAAACATAATTTATGTTTTAAAATATCTTTTTAATAGGAACGTCCTTTATTTTTTTTGTTCGGTTTAGTTAAACATGAACATATTCACACAAAACAAAAACATTTTAAACAAACCGTGGATTTTTTAGAATATTTTTTTAACTTCACGCTGTATCCCGGAAATAGCAGACTAGGCAGAGGGAACCTAAGTTAAGATAATATTCTCCAGATCTATTCAGCGGAGAAATGCAGATAATTACATTAAATAAACCATTTGAAAAACAATAATTGCCAGCCATTACTATTAATAACAAGCAGATCAATCAAATCAAAAGTATACATTGGAATGTAAAAGCGAATGATCGTGCGATTTTACGATCGAGTCGGCTCGGTATAAACGGTTTCCGTTTCCGTTTGCAACACGTGCGTGGAAACATCGTTGCCTTGTTGATATTGACAAGTTACGTATTAAGTTCAATCGCTTTAAACAATATGTAATGTTAAGATTTTAAAGAGTAATTTTGTTTATTTTGTAATTTTTAAATTTTTATTGTAATGTTTCATGTTTATTACAAAATTGTAATTCTACGAAAATACATAATTAATACTAACCTAGTTTTTAGACATTCTGTTTCCCATCGTCGTTCGTTCCATCCACCACGTTTCCTACCGTAAAATTTTCGAAATATTATATAGGAGGCGAATCTTAACGCCGCGCAGGTACAAATACTATTATTAACATTAAACTAGTGGGAATCGAACCCGCATATCACGTTTAGTCACGCACTTGTACGTGGCCCGGTGCTACGACTGGCCTCAATCATTAAGCTAATATTTTTGCTAAAATAAACAGATATCTCATAACAAACCTTATTTAACCATTATTTTAGACGAAAGAGACCATTTGTCTTATTTATAGACGAAACGATAACGAAAGTATCAACTCTATAGACATATAAGCATATATACTAAGTGCAATAATGTTCATAAATTAGCATTTAAAAGAGCAACCCAGTGTTTGTCATGTTGAATACGACGCAACGGTTATTAAGGCTTTAGAGAGGAAAACGAGAATATACGCTGTACTTTCATGTAATGTATAGTGAGAAACGTAACTTATTGTGCACAATTTTTTTTTCGATGTTTATAATATACATTTTTTACACAAATTTTGCTATCCTAATATATTACTATATAAAAAGGAGACGAAAAATCGTGGACCAACGTAAATAGATGAGATATACATTTTTTCAATTTTAGAATACCGAAAATCAGCTCAATTTAGCTGGAAGCAAAGAAATATGAGATAAATAATCCATTACAATACTACGAAAATAAAATATTCGGTAATTTTAATTAAGCCTAAGTACTTTAACGCACTTATTAGTGCATATAATTACAGTATAAATAAAGAAAATTTGAATTAATTACTGAAAAAAGCAGAAAGAAATCCTTTTTGAATAGTATGTGAACAACTATTTATCTGTTACAGAACATTAACAAATAGCTACACTAACAACTGAAATATTACAACAATATTTCATATTTCACACGCAAATATTTATAATATCGATATTTCGTATCAATAATTTCATCCCATCACTAGTCCTTGCAAGTGCAATCTTGTCCCGCATGGAGCACGGAGCCGCGTTACCATGTCCGCTGAGGTCGATATCTCGCTTGATTTCTCACTGCTCGGGGCTGACTTCTTTAGTTTTTAATATTTTCTTATAAAAAGAGCTTCAAGCCATATCCTGTATATAGTAGGATATGTAGAGGGAAGTTAGTGTGAAAATACTCGAATTCCAACGTTTTTTTATTTATTTTTTTGACACATTGTGTGTTGAGTTGTGGAACTCAACGCGCTTTGCCTCCTTATCAGTGCTAGAAAAATATTAATTTAAATATCATAATTATTATTTATTAAAAAACAATCTATGTTATTTTTTAATTATATGCATATAAGTTAAACTATGTAATAATTACCATCTCATCTATGTACTTTGTAGAGCCTCGTGTAATGAGGTAATACGAGTATGTTCGTAAATGACATCATTTTAGGTTTTCTATTAAAAATACATATTAAAAGATAATTATTTACGCTTTGAACTTTAATGGTAATCAAGCCAAGATTGTTCCCATTGTGTTTTAACCTACACTAGCAATGTTGTGAGTGAGTTTGTTTCCTTGAAAGCTCTAATCTCAGGTACTACAGGTGGGAATAAAATTCATTTTCTCAGATAGTACATTTATAGAGGAAGCCTATGTTAGAAAGAAACCGCAGGGAAGAGCTAGTTTAATTATAATTTCTATTCACCACAAGAAATTCTACAAAAATACAGCAATTACATACCTATTAATACAAAACTAACATAACAAACTGTAAAAAATAAAATTAATCAGCTTCACGCTGTATTCCGCAGTCAGCAGGATAGGCAGAGGGAACCTAGTGTTAAGACACTCCGTTCGCCACTTTCTGCCGAATTCTGGAGGCATTGCGTGTTCAGTGGCAGAACTCAATGCCGCGCTTTGCCTCGACACCAGAGCGAAGAAATGAAAATATAAATTTAAGTAAATATTTCATCTCCTCGAATGGGGATCGAACCCACAACCAGTCTGTTTCACAGTCACACTTTGTGCCCCTGCGCCACGACTGGCCTCAACAAACTGTAAAATTTCTAATAAATACTTTAACAAAAGAAAAACAAAAAAAAGGAATACAAGCGTTGCGGAGTAACCCTAACTTCCTCTCTCCGCTGCATCCGCCTCGCTTTATTTTATTTTCAAATGATAGCCGGTCGCACTCGCGTCCGTATTGTGTTGCGTAACATAAAATATTTGCAATATTGATACTGTATTGAAAAATATCTATGATCGAGTTCTTTTTTATAGAAAAATCACATTTTATAGTTACGTTATTTAATATTCTACTATGTTTTTCTGTTTTTTTTAGTATCGGCTTTTAAGAGATACTTTTTATATTTTAAATTAAATATGGCTATGCTTTTATCAAAAGCAATATATAAATAATTTTATATCATAGTTTAACTTAATAGTTTTATTGTAACTAAAACAGGTGAAAATTAAAACTCCTCATCTCACTCACGATACCACAGGCGTTTAACAATGCACTTATTTAAAAACTTAAGACATTACATAATAGAAAAAAAAAACCAATATTAACAATTGGTATAAAAAAACGGATATTACCTACAGAAAATGTTGTAACTATATAAACAAAAATATCTCAAAAACAATATATATAAGTAAAACGACCTAAGAAGTATACTTAAATAACATATGTATTTACATAATTATTTTATATATCTATATACGTAAGTTTAACATTCGGTCCTTAATAGGCAAACTATACGAGTGCATTCGTTGTTCGACCGCTTGCCTAAAAAGGTAATGCGAAGGGTACAAAAAATACAAAAATATACTTACAATGCTGACTATTTAGATTATACAGTGTACTTTTTAACTTGAAAGTCACATCCTTAACCAAAATTTTAAATATTCTGGAGACATTGAGTATTGAGTGGCGGAACTCAACGCCGCAATTTGCATCGTTATCAGAGCGAGGAAATAAAAATATTTAATATTTCATTCCCCCGAGTGGGAATCGAACTTATAATCGATGCGTTTACAGTTGCACGCTTGAGTGCCTGCGCCACTATGGCCTCAAGCTTCAAACCTTTCATATTAAGATAAGGTGAAATATACTAATTTCACATTAAGTTTACTTTATTTCGGTTCACAGACTACTATTATACATATAAAATTGAAAATTTTAATTGCAATATAGGTATGTATACTCGTATGTGTTGTATAATATTTAAAAGCTGTGTGGTCCAAAGTGCACTCGTTGGGGAAGTGGACCAGAGTTAGACTGTGAATATATTGTTAGTGGGTTCAATCACCAATCGGATGAATGATTTTCATTTAGCTTATAAGATAAAGGGCGGCGTTGAATTCCATCGCTAAATCGGGAGAACAACTGAGATCGGAAGAAAATAGATCCTTACTATCTACAGTGCCATATGCGGGATACAGCGTGAAGCTAAAAAATAAACCTTCAGAACTAATCTAAATAATAGACTAGAATTTGTAAAATTTTAGCTTAATTATATATCCAAAAGCGGTAAAGTCGAGTCTAAGTTAACAAAGTGACTATTTAATAGAATTTAGCTTATTTTGTCTTCATTTCTCGTGTAACTTTAACTTGTAAAACATTTTGTGCCATTTTCAAAGGAGCTCCAATTTAATAGGGGCGACCTAGATTTGTGATGTTTTTCTTACATAAAAATATTATTAAAACTGAAATGATGGTATTTTTTATTTTCTTCAAAAATTATAAAATTACAACAACTTATTAGTGAAACATTTTTTTATAATATTAGGGCATTATTCATGAAATGGTTTGATTGATTTTATATATTATATTTGATTGACATTGAGACGTTGAGCTCCGTCAGTAAAAGCGCTATGTATGACGGACACTTAAGGACGTAGCGTCTGCTATAAACGCGAAGGCGAAAAGAAAAACAAAAGAAGAAAACATTATACATTTCTTTTTTTCCTTCAGCTTCACATTGCATCTCGTAAGTAAGCAGGAAAGGCATAGTCAACTTAGTGTTAAGACACTCCGCTACCTACTTTCCGACGAATTCTTGAGGAATTGGGTGTTTAGTGGCTGAACTCAGCGCCGTTTTGCCTCGACACCAAAGTAAAGTATAAAATATAAATACATTACACATATTTACTAAAATCCCACTTGTTATGATAAAATTATAATGATTTAAAGTCAGTAAACACCTCATTACAATTATAACCGCAAAAAAAAGCAAAAAAAATAACTTAATATGTACACACCTTGTTACATACAATACATAATTAAACATTTTAATTAAAGATTAAATCATAATTGCTTTTACGTTGGAGCAAGCTGCGGTTAGTAAACAGTATGTTTTCAGTTAAATATAAGTCTAGTGAGCGCTTTGCGTCGTCACCAGAGCAAAAAAAAAACGAAAATATTAAATATTTTATTTCCTCGAGTGGGAATCGAATCCACAATCGTCGCGTCTACAGTTGCACGCTTGTGTCCATTCGCCACAATTGATTTTAATCTATAGTTTATATGAATAGATAATGAAACACAAAAAAAATCTAACATATGGCCTTCAATGATAAAATCGAAGTGTACTGAGGAAAAATACATTAAATATAATTAAATAAAGATTTTTTTCATAAAGTGATGTGATGATGATTCATTAAAAAAATGATTCATCACATGATATATCAATGTTTATAATGAAGTCAGATATAATCATAATGATAGCTTATCACATGTGAAAAACATAATATATTGTTTTAAATTTAACTCTAGATAATTTTCTAAAATTAAATCGAATGTATTATATTTAAAAAAATAAATCAAGCCTCACGTTGTATCCCGTATCTACTGCAGGGTAGGCAAATGGAACCTAATGTTAAGGCACTCCGTTCCCCACTTTTCACCAAATTTTTCGAGACATTGCATGTGTTGAGTGGCAGAACACAACCCCGTATAGAGTAATATTTGCTGTTATTAAAAATATATTTTTCATAACAACAACTATTACTACATATAGAAACAGTTAATAACCATTACCAAGAATTGCTTGTTAAGTGATATAACTCAACGCTACACTCTGTCTACCAGAGTAAGAATTTTTTTTTAGCTTGACGCCATATCTTGCACATAAGTATACATAGAGGGAACCTGGGCAACTAGTGTTAATATGGTCTATTCCCTACTTTCCACCGAATTCTTGAGGTATAGCATGTTGAGCAGTAGAAGTCAACGCTGCGATTTACATCGTACCAGTACCAGAGCGAAAAAATGAAAATACAAAATATTAATTCCCCCAAGTGGTAATCAAATCCACTAGGTTCCCTTTGTCTAACATCGCGTTTACAACCAGACGCCTACGACGCCACGATGGAGTTTAACATCAATAAATAATCAATTCAATAGAATTGGTCACGATACCTACGGCATTGACTCCATTTTGATCTAACTGACCGTATAGGTATTATCAGATGGATTGCTTGGCTCGGTAGATGGTAGATCACCGCCAATTTTGGAATTGGTTGAGCGGAACATGACATTTAATTATATTATATTTGGGCTGAACTTTAAATGTATTTATTATTATAGAAATGTAATATTTGAGATAAAGTTATTTATTATAACTGAAACTTCTGAGTTGAATCATATATGAGTAGACAAGTCAAACTATCATTGTAAACAAGAGAAACTAATATCACGACACTCTGTTCTTCAGGAACTGTTCTGTTCTTCAGGAACTCAACGCTGCGCTATTTCTTCCCAGGGTGGTAAATTAATATAATTAATTCTGTGCATCCCATAGTGCCACAAAGGCTTATGGCCTCTGATGGTCTAAAATTTTGGATAGTCATAAATCAATAATGAATAAGCAAGTAGGTTATTACAGTTATGAAGAAAAAGAACTAACATGATAGATATACCTTCAAACTTATATAGTTGAATTTCTCTATAAATACATTCTTAGTAACAACAAAAAACACTAAGTATTAAAAACCAAACAAAATTGCACTCATCCATTTCCACAAAAAAGACCAGTAGACTAAACATCAAAAAAGTCGAAAACAACACAAGAGAGAGAGAGATACATAGTCATATCCGAACGACAGAACGTGACCACGAAAACTAAAATGCACATAGCACACACAGCCTATTAAAAAACCTATCAGAAAAATGCAGGCGACGCTACGTTCCAATTTCCCAAGTACAGAATCGAAGGCGGAAAATGTAAAAATGGGACGTACGTCGTAGGTCCGATTGAAAAATGGAATGGATATTGGAGGCGGCGCTGGTGACGTGACCTACTTGGTGTTTAAAGCACATCATTAATTTAATTGGAGGGCTGGAAAAGTTGGGAATTATCTTGTGTAGCAGAAACATAATATAATAAGGTTAATATTAGTAAGTTGTAAATCTCGGTAGCGATATCCAAGTTAAAAAAAACCTTGGGAAAAATACAAAATACAAATACAAATACGGTTTTTCTCTCTTACTTTAATATTCATTTAGTGTTGAGACACTCCGTTCTAGTTTTCTAAATGAATTTGTCATAATTAGGGTATTGAATCACTGAACTCAACGATGCAATTTGTCTGAACAGCGTGGACATAGTTTCCCTAAAAAAAAATAGTTTCCCTAGTAGGAATCGAATTCAAAATCACCACGTTTACTGTTAAACGTTGTCATCTGCGCCAAGATTGACTCTAATCCCATTTATGCCGCATAAAATCAATGTATTAAAAAAAATCATCAATATTTACTAGCCCTAACCTAAACAAGACATCTCTAACTACCCTAGAGAGTAGAGATGCCATAAATACCTATTACAAACACCACGTCACTCCCAATCTTCCTCAGAATGGTCCCCGCGAGATGGGGAGTAGAACAGTCGTATATTTTGGAAACCTTTTCAATAACTTGCCCTTTGCCCTATATAAATTGCCATACGATCAACCACCTTGGGACAATTTTCTAAGTGGATAAAGTTATATCTATTTTACAGTTGTAACTGATAATAATAAATAAAACATTCAAAATAAGGCTTTTTAATTATATTTTTTGTGTAAAAGAATAATATTAACACAGAATTCAAATATCGTATAAAATAAAAGTCGAGTCGTAATATGGGAAAATAACTAACATAGAGGAATAATAACAGATAACGTCTTTAAATATCTAAACCAATAAAAACTTAATAAATTATATAATAAAGTACAGAAGAGGTATTACAAAATAAAAATAATAAATGTTATGGTAGATATTACAGGTTATACTATGAGAAAACAGCCATCTTCGCCCCTGGGAGGTAACCCTATAACATAACCTTCTTGCCTCAATAAATTACTAGAACTTGAACTATCTTGGGACCCTATTAGGGTATAAAAGGCAGCGGGTTCTGAAAAACGAGACCACTGAAAGATATGTAAGAAAATTCAGATTTGAATCCGCTATGTTTAATTTTTTACACGTTTTCTAATTTATTTTTGTTTCTTTAATGTCGTATAACACTTTAAAAATGTTATGAGATCATTGCAAGTAGGTTAAATTAGATAAAAATTGGATTAATATACAAGTTATTTTTTTAGCTTCATGCTTTATCCCGCACACAGCAGGGTAGGCAGACGAAACCAAGTGTTAAGACACTCCGTTCCCCACTTTCTGCCGAATTCTGAAATTTAGGGTTTAGTAAATAATTTATATTTCACAATTCATACAATAAGTAATCTCCATGTGGTCATCAAAGCCACCGCGCGTGCTCAAAGCGTTATCATATAACTTTAATTTATCAATTTTATAAATAAATAACATTAAATCAAACTAATGCTTTATTGGTAGCAATCGTTATACAAAGAGGCCATTCGCTTCGCAGTGGCACAACCGTATGACGTTGACGTTGCGGGTTAGATTCCCACTAGAATAAATGAAATATTCTTTGCTTTGATCGAGGCAGAGCGCGGCGTTTGGTGCCGCCACTCAACACGCAATGCTTCCAGAATTTGGCGGAAAAAACAACCTTTTTTGAAAAGTAGACTATTTTATAACTTAAAATTTAAATTTTATGAATATAATACAGGCCATAAAAGCTATTACTATGTTAAGTTTTAGGTCATTCTGAAGCTCAGAACAGTTTAATTTATTTTAGAAAGTTGAAAATTAAGTCTCTTGCAGTACAGTGCGAAACACTGTAACACTGTTCATCCAGAAATAAGAATTATGTTACCTATATTTTATCCATAATCCTTAAATTCCAAACCCATATCTTCCTACCAGAAAACCACATAGTATACTATACACAAACATACAAACACGCAAACAAATCCATACATTTTCTTAAAATATTTCCGCATCGGTCTACAATATGCGCCCACCGCGACCATAGGGCATTAAATGAATTTATTATGACGACGTTCCACTGCAGGGCGAAACTTTCGCAATTTTCGATAGAGGTTTTATGTAATAGGCGTGCTCGGAACCAATTGACGGTGTAGGAGATCTTTTATATGGACAGTGTGGGGCGTAAAATATGTGGACCGTTTTGGTTTTATCGCTTAAGATGCTTGTTTTGAATTTATTATGTGCGCTGGCTACGTAGGTATTTTCTTTTTTTCATTGATTTTTCGTATTAAGTGTAATACGTTAAAAAAAATACATGGTTATATTTTTTTAACGTCGCGCTGTATTCCGCATATAACAGGGTAGGCAGAGGGAACCTAGTGTTAAGACACTCCGTTCCCCATTTTTTACCAAATTCTGGAAGTATTGTGTGTTGAGTGAGCAGATCTCAACGTCGTGCTTTGTCACGCAAAGATGTTAAAATGTTAGATATATTTTATTTTCTCGAGTGGGAATTGAACTCACAACCTGTCGAGTTTAAAGTCACACTTTGTGCTTCTGTCCCACAACTGGCTTATATGAACATATTTTAAAGTGTTAGGTACATATTGGGAAATAGGAAAAACTAAAAAAACTATTCATTATCTTTCGTAAAAAATTAGGTACGTATTTAAAAATATACTATTTGACTTTGTTATTCATTATTTGCCAACATTGTGACATTTGTGTTGCACAGTGTCAAACGCCGAACTTTGTCTACTATATCTATGTATATCTTAAAACGGCATTCCCCTGAAGCGAATTTGAACCCATAACCAAATATAAATAAATAACGATATTAGTTTCCGCTGCATGCATCATTTCATAGTACCTAGCCTAGCATTAAGACAGATCTCCGCTAGTTCTCCACCTTCAGCCTGAACTGAACTCCGTACCATATGTTCCATTACCATAACGTCATATGTTTTGAATAAAAAAAAATCAAATTAAATCAGCTTCACGCTGTATCCCACACACACATCACCCACACGCACACAACAGGGTAGGCAGAGGGAACCTAGTGTTAAGACACTCCCGTTCCTCACTTCCTGCCGAATTCTGGAGGCATTGCGTGTTGAGTGGCAGAACTCAACGCCGCGCTTAACCTCGACACCAGAGCGAAGAAATGGAAATATAAATTTAAGTAAATATTTCGTCTCCTCGAGTGGCGATCGAACCCATAACCAGTCGGTTTCACAGTCACACCTCGTGCCGCTGCGCCACGACAGGTCTCATATGTTTTGTTTATACCTTAATTGTTAATTCAGAATCGAAGTCAAGTATATGTAACAAATATTCAATAGAGAATAGCAAGATGACCTAATACATAAAGAGGACCAATTCAACCAATTGAACCGTAGCCAATTGTGACAGATTTTAGCGGAGTGCGCACCCTTCTGATAACCTTGTATCGAATTTTAATGTTAAAAAAAAATAAAAAATATTTAAGTAAATATTTATGTCAGCATTGCGCTGTATCCCGCACTCAGCAGGGTAGGCAGATTAAAAACGGTAGACAGAGGGGACCTAGTGTTAAGACACTCCGTTCCCTACTTTCTGCCGAATTCTGGAGGCATTGCATATTGAGTGGCAGAACTCAAGGCCTCGCTTTGGAGGAACACCAGGAGCGAAGAAATGATAATATAAATTTTTGTAAATATTTCATCTCCTCGAGTGGGGATCGAACAGACAACCAGTCGGTTTTACAGTCACACTGTGCCCCTGCGCCACGACTGTTCTCAAAGAGAAAAAACATATAAATGTATGTAATTAATATTTTTCCTTTTTATTATTTTCACGCTGTGCTCTCCATATGGCAGAGAGTGAACCTGGTGAAAGACCGTCCGTTCCCAACTTTTCGCCGAATTCTCGAGAAAGTGCGTGTTGAGTGGCGGAAATCAACACCGCGCTTTTGTTTTGTTATCAGAGTAAGAAAATAGAAATACTAAACAATTCATACTCCGGAGTAGGAAACAAAGCCACAACCGTCGCCGTCCAACCATTTACAATCGAACTCTGT
Source organism: Heliconius erato x Heliconius himera (assembly GCA_013421005.1). Taxonomy (NCBI): domain Eukaryota; kingdom Metazoa; phylum Arthropoda; class Insecta; order Lepidoptera; family Nymphalidae; genus Heliconius; species Heliconius erato x Heliconius himera. Next base: position 4,289 of record JAATLQ010037996.1, on the reverse strand, counting down.
GCCACTGCGCCACTATGTACCATATTAGTTGATTAATATTATATTTTTTTGCTATAACTCTCTTTGCCTGTCTAAATACAAAGTAAAAATAAAAAAAAAATACAAAAAGACCCCTTATTATTTTTTAATCTACAACCATAGTCGTTTATAAATACAATATTTAATTCCAAATAGGTTATACAGGGTACCCACTGGTATATGTATCTGGATCAACGTTACGTTTGGAGTGTTTCCAAGAACACCCTGTTGTTTGCACCGGGCGTGCAGCCAGAAAAATAATCGATTTTCATATATAAAACATTTGACAACCTTTTGTAAATAAGTAAAGTTTCGTGAAAATAAAGAAATGAGAGCATTTCGAGATTTTTTTATAATTATTGTTGGTACATTAGAGGCCATCCTGGATCACCAGCACAGCATCTGATTGTAAACCAGATTTGCACTTACAAACAACGGCGTTGAGCTCAACACGTGAAACCTTGAAAATTAGTCGGTGCGTGGGGTAGGGAGTGTCTTAACTTTATAGAAGAAGCTAAAAAAATAATAATGGTACATTTAGTTAAATTATACATAAGTCATACTCGTAAAAACAAATTAAAACGAAAACAAAGTTGCGATTTACTTAGTAAAACAAATATTAATATATTAATGGAAAATTTGGAATCGAACTCACAACCAGTCACGTTTACATCCACACTTTGTGCCCATGAGCCCAAGATTGATACTCATAAATACAATAAATAAGAGCAAATTTAAACAAAAAATTGAAACACGAATCATCTAACGTGACTCGTTCACAAAACTGTCATCGATGACACTGACGTCTATTTATAAAACCGAAATATTTTATCGCACAGCAACTAGTGTGTGGAATTTGCGATATTGCTTTTAAACAATTTGAATGAATGCTAATTGAAATGATACAACGTAATGGTTACTGATACGGTATTAGGTTAGACATACGTACATACACCAAAGGCACCTTTATTATAGTTGCTTCTTGTGTCTGCCTAATAAGAAGGTGGTCGTGAGTTCACGCTTCTAATACTTTATAGGGGAAAAGTTTTTGAAACTTAAATTATAGTATATTATGTTTAGCATTAGTTTATCTTTAGTTAATAAACTTTTGTCTGGTGTTTTCGGTGAATATTTCATTACCTTGAGTGGAATTTGAACCCGCAACCGTGCGTGCGTTTACAGCCAGACGCTGTCCGCTGTCTAATATAATCATAGAACCTAAAGAATTTACGTTGATGATGAAGTAAAGTCGAGGCATCAAGCAGTTAGTAATCGGATACATAGAATTCTGATTTGTGCATTTCTTATCGCATTTCTATCGTTATCACATTTCTTAAGGAAACCGCATGGGAAACGATGTAACGGGAAAAATATACATACACTTATTATATTATGTATATAGATTTATATAATGTACTAGTTTACGCCCACCGCTCCGTTCGTGTGGACTTTATGACGTAAATTGTAATATCTCGTTTCCGCAGGAATTTTGAGAAATACCATCTTAGTAGTCCCCTACATCCTCTAAGATCCTACATACCGAATTGCAGCGTTCTACGCCGCCGCTGTCGTCTGTCGGTAACTCAATAACGGAAGATTTTTATATACAAAGGTGTGTATGTATATAAATATATTATTATTTTTATAATTGAGATAAGTTTACATGAATATGTAGATTCACTAACAAATAACAATGAATCTATCTAAACTTCACTTTGTTAAAAGAGTGTCTTAATACTACATAAAACCAGGTTTTTAATACTAGGTTTCCTAAGCCTACTCTATATCAGAAATATAGCTTGAATATAAAAAATATATATATTACACTTAAATTTTTAATAGCAAATAATTTCTAACATTAAACCAGCCAACATTTCCTTCTTGACAACTAACTTAACAATCCCCTATAAATGCTAAGGCACGTTCGTGCCAAATTACTAAATAATAGTCTCAAAGATAGATCTTACTTCATAGCCAGTAAACACTTACGATTTGTTATCTCGATTTCTAAAGTAACTGATCACCTTGACCTTCTTCAAAGACAAAAGTTTATTTTATTGAAATTGTTTTTATTATGAAATGGAGTAAAAAAAAACAATTATTTCAGTTATATGGACCGATTAGTTCAACAAAACCTAATGGAGAATAGTTTTAATTAAATTTTGTGATAAGATAACGATATCTTATCAAAATTAATATTAAGCGGTATTTATACGCGATGGTACTGAACTCAAATTTTACTAAACCGATAGCTTAAAATAGAAAAACGTATAAAGAAATCACAGCTTTCTCTCTGACTACTACGCTAGGGATAAAGCGAGAAGCTAAAGAATATACACTTCTATATATAACTGTATTTTTCACCTAATCATATATGAAAAAAATAGTGACTTATACTGCCTCTTTATGTTATAAAGCTCAAAAAAAGGCAAAAGGTTATCAAAGAAAAAAATCAACTTTTATCTTTTATGTAAATTCAAATAAAAGCTGCAGAAGTATAATTAGTTACCTCTAATTAAAAATTATCTTTAACACAAATATTAAATATCAATATTTAATTTACTTTAAGATAAAATAAAGCATTCCTCTTTACGTCAAATATACTTTGTTCAATTTTTTTTTCTTTTTAGTCGCTCTCAAGATCAATCTCAGGGTCGAGAGCGATTTGTAAATATGGGCCTTAATGTTAGATTGAAATATGAATCATATCAATAGAAACTATTAACATGATGTAATTTCGTCTTTAGCCTTCCACGACGACGACGACGAGCTTTACGTTGTATCCCGTATCCTACGGGGTAGGTAGAGGTAACCTAGTGTCAAGACACTCTGCACCCTATTTTTCGCTGAATTATTGAGTGTTGAATGGCGGAATTCAACGCCGCACATTGCCTCGACTCCAGAGCAATCCAAGATATGAAAATATAAATTTAAATTAATATTTTATTTCCTCGAGTGGGCATCGAGCCCAAAACCAGTCGATTGTGCAGTCACACTTTGTGCCCCTGCACCATGACTAGTCTCAATATTTTTTATAGACAAATTTAATAATATGAAAAATTTCTGTGAAATAGGTCAGGCAAGTAGGTACATCACCTAATATTAATATTAAAAAATATATTTTTATAGACAACATTCACAATTATATTTTACAGGCTACTAACTCCTATATATGTACTGTGTTTTAGAAACTAGTGATATTGTCGCGACCATAAAAAATCAATAATAATAGAATAAAAATACTTGCCTGCATATTAATGAAAACAATTAATGAAAAATATAAATCATTATAGCTATGTTGAACAGAGTGTCTCAACACTATGTTCCCAACTTCCCTCTGCCTACCCTGTTACGTACGGGATACAACGTGAACCAGAAAAAAAAATTATAACTATAAACACAACCACACGCTACACTATAAAGTAAATTAACATAAAACGTAACGTTTACTTTGACATTTAGGGGGGCTGGCACGCGCTCCAGGTGTAAACCGAACTAGGCTTAATTAAGGGAAATCGACAGCAGCCAGTGGACAGGAAACGATTAATTTTTTAAACCAATTATAATATTAGATTGGATATCTGTTAAATTTAACTTTATAGTTAAATAGTTTATATAAATTGATTGAGGTCAGTAGTGGCGTAAGGGTACAAGCTTGCGAGTGTAAACGCGACAGGTTGTGGATTTGATTCTCACTCAAGGAAAAGAAATGTTTAATATTTTTATTTCCTCTTTTAGTTGAGTTCCGCTAATCAAAACGTAATGCCTTTAAATTTAGCGTAAAATGGGTAAAGGAGGTGTCTTAATGGTAACACAGTGTCTTAACACTAGGGTCCCGGTTGCAATTTTGGTTAGAATTTTGAAACCATTGAGGTGCAATAACTTTTTTTTATTTATTAATTATTAGGATTATGCATAAATAATCGCTATTTAACAGAGAAATATTAATAATAAAAAAAATAACCAACTTTTTTTCTCCTTTTTATATGAAGGCATCAATTTTAAACAATGTGCACGAGTTATAAATACATTATGCCATCAAAAACATCCTGTAAAAAACCCAAGTCTCGCAGCTCAGTCTTTCTACCGTAAAAAGTTGTGAGATCCATGTAATACCAAGTCGGTTAATCTATTTAGTCTCTACTTAAAGGACCTTCTGTCTTAAGTTATTACAGTAGTTATTATCATGCCAATATTAAAAATATTTTACGTTTTAAACAAATAGATCGACTTGGACATCGCATGAAAACACAACCTATCGAAAGACATAA
>JAATLQ010037995.1:0-72294 GCA_013421005.1 Heliconius erato x Heliconius himera | reverse complement strand
CACGTCAAAAAGCTCAATTAAAAGAGAGTTAAATATAATAATTTTTTCATTTACAGTCGGAGCATTTAATACACTCTCCCAATCTATTTTATTTAGATCTTGTAAGAAAGCTTCGTTATTAAAATTTTTAAAGCTTCTACGCATGATTATAGTGGGTTTAATTTTCGGTGTACGAATTTTATAAGCCATATATATAAGATCGTGATAGGAGAACGCTTCGGCACACAGCTGACCATAAGAGAACCTATTGTTAAGACTCCATTTCCCATTTTCCACCGAATTTTAGAGGCATTGCAGGTTGAGTGGTTAAATTCAAGGCCGTGCTTTGGCTCGATACCAAAGCGAAGAAATGAAAATATAAATTTAAATAAATATTTCGTTTCCTCGAGTGGAGATCGAACCCACAACCAGTCTTGTGTCTCTGCACCACGGGGCGTAGGTAAAAATAATTATTTATTAATAGTTATTATTTAGTATTAGTAAATTTTTTACAAATAAATAAAATCATTGTATATTATATTCGTAGAGGCTCTACAAAATATATAAAAAATAATAACTACGAAATGAGATCTTAGTCGCATTTGTTAGGTACTGAGTAATGTCGGTAGAAAAAGTAACATATTTACATAGAAAGTAGATATGTTACTCTTTCTGCCAACATTTTTTATATTAGAAAAATGGATGTGAATACATACATTTCTCACTTGACCTCCATCATCGTTGTGATATATATTATATATTTATTATGAATCAATATATATAACAATTTTGTAGTGTTGTGTTGCAAAGGCTGTATGAGGGTTAATATAAAGCTATAACAGGATGGCGAAATGTAAGTTTCTTTGTTTATTAGGCAGAGGGAACTCAATGAGTTAAAAGATTCTCCATTATCCGCCGAATTCTATAGGCACTGCCGCACAACGTCGCACTTTACTTTGACAACAGATCGAGGAAATGAATATATTACATACTTAATTTTCTCGAGTGGGAATCGAACACACAACCTGTCCCGTTTACAATCACACGCCTTTGTGCTACGACTGGCCTCTAAATGTGAGATTAATAGCTAAAACTATCCATTTTTCCGTACTGTAGAGTAGATAGAGGGAAGTTAGTGTTAAGACACTCTTTTTAACACTTTTCACAAAAAAAATCGAGTTTCAATGGTGAAAACCAATACTACTCTATGTCTTCTTACTTTATCTTACTCTACCACAGCTGTTCGATGACACTCATTGTTCATACTTCGCGAAAAAGATATGAAATGTTGAACAAAAACTAATGTTTAATTGAAAGAACTCTACAAAATAGTGCTTGTTTAATTATGGTTAGAGTACTTGAATTCTAAATTAATTTTTAGTATTCTGAAACTTTTCCGACAAAGCTTTATTGGACTTCATTGTAGTTCCGCAAGTAGTAAGTGCGCATATAATTAATTTAAATTATATGAATGTAATAAGCGAATTTTAATTACTAAATATATTTTCTACAAGAATAAATAAATATTAATCGGCTTTGATGGTTGTATTACCGATTCTATATATTCTTCATTTCGACGAATTTCTGCTGAAATAGTTAAATTCAAATAAATAAAAATATAGTAAAAAAAATTACCAGAAAATATCAATATAGAATTTGTACCTAACCTAAAAGTTTACTCCAAATAGTATGTGGGGATCGTGTGGCTGTGATTTGCTGAACTCTGATTGATGTTAGCATTTCTAACTTTGGTGACTCGTGGGCGATCTAATCGGTCCTATGAAATACCACATTTCCCATGTTCACAGACAATATGAAAGTGAAATATTGGAGCTGTCAAACTGTTAGTAAGTTAATAATCTGTATTGTTATTAAATAAGTATTATTGGTGGTTTTAGATCTGTATTATATTGAATTTTAAAATAAAATCAAATAAATCAGCTTCACGCTGTATCCCGCACATAGCAGGGTAAGCAGAGGGAACCTAATGTTAAGACACTCCGTTCCCCACTTTCTGCCGAATTCTGGAGGCATTGCGTGTTGAGTAGCAGAACTCACCGCCGCGCTTTGCCTCGACACCAGAGCGAATAAATGGAAAAATAAATAAATATTTCGTCTCCTCGATTGGGGATCAAACCCACAATCATTCGGTTTTACAGTCACACTTTGTACCCCTGTGCCACGACTGGCCTCATTATACAGGATGGAATAAGCATCGCTCCTTTTGCGTAAACAGCATATAGGGTAAAATATTTCAAACCCATACCTAAAGAAATTAATCAAGATAACTCAACAGTTTAGACGTAGATTTTTTTTTCATTTCACGATATTTATTCATACCTGTATTGCGTGTGACGCAGTTACGCAAAGATGCCAATAACGTACACTACAAAAATACTACTAAAGGTAAAAACTGTGAACTTTGCCGCCATTACCTACGGCTCGATTTCTGAATGAGGCGTATGCGGCGGCCTTTGATAGGTTTATGTGTGCGTGGGTCGTTCTTGACAAATGGCGTTTTATTTTAAAACGACATTTTATTTTTTATTTTGTTTGAAAAAATCACTTTCTCATTTTTGGGATTTTTTTTTAAATTGTATTAGGCTTTTATGGAGTAGTTAAAACTATGGTTTCATTTAAAGTGGTGCTGACACTTCCATCCTGTATATATATTATTATATTGATTATTTGTAATGATTTTTTTAAAATATGATTTTTTTTTCAGCATCACACTGTATTCCGCATATAACAGAGTAGGTAGAGGAAACTGTGTTAAGACACTCCGTTCCCTATTTTTCGCCGAAATCTGTAGGCATTGCCTGTTGAGAGACGGAACTCAACGTCACCTGTGCCACGACTGGCCTCATTTATACATTATGTGACATAAAATAATTAAATATTTGGCCTTTATTTTGTATTTTAAAATCAAATGTGTTAATTGTGTTTGTTATAGTTTTAGTCAGTAATTAGGTACTCAATTATAGATTATTAGAAGTTCACTTAACACGCCGCGCGCCGTTTATAAGAGTTTGAAAAATATGTATTTAAAAGAATCGTTTTATAAATCAAATAGAATTTCACTTTTTATTTTCACACTAGACAAAGTTCAATATTTGTTTCCCACGAAAACTTTTCCTCGCCTCATGTATACCATATGCTTACAAAACTTGTTTATTTAATATTTATGAACAAACCAACCATATAGATGTAATATTCTTTTTAGGAAATTTAGTTTTAAAGACGAAAGCAATTTCTTTTTATATATTCTTTAGATTCATGCTGTATCCCATATAGTAGGTTAGGTAGAGGGAACCTAGTGTTAAGACACTCCGTTTCCCACTTTCCACAGAGTTCTGGAGGCATTGCGTGCTGAGTGACGGGACTTAACGCCGCGCTTTGCAAATATAAATGTAAGTAAATATTTCATTTCCTCGAATGAGGATCGAACCCACAACCAGTCGGTTTTATAATCACAATTTATGCCCCTGCGCCACGACTGGCCTAATTAATGTTAATCCGACCTAGTACATATATTAAACATTTTAATTAATAATTGCCTACCAACTGGTAAGAGATAGCCACAATCATGTAAGTAATTACCCTTTAAGTAAGCGTTCATCTTATAGTAATTGAAATTTTACGCCTCAATTAATCCTTATAATTAACAACAAGCAAACAAATCAATCTTCAATATAAACAATAAGGGAAGATATCTGTTATATTAAATATATGTAAATTGAGTATTAGTTAGTTACTACGAACAACTCTGCTAAAGATATTTAACCTAACGTTATGAAGCAACTTCACGCTGTATCCCGCATATAGCAGGGTAGGCAGAGGAAACCAAGACACTCAACTTTTAGCCGAATTTTGAACATGCGCTTTGTCTATCAGAGCAGGTTAATGAATTTAATTATAGTAAATTCCCACGAATGGAGATTGAACCCATAAATATCGCATGTTGGATACCCAAAATAAAATCTTAATATTTTTAAAAGCATCTCTCGTTTTGCGAAGTGTTGAAATATTCAAATTTACTCCACTCTCCCCCCAATTCCGAGATATTGTATGGCGGACCTCAACGCCACGCTTCGCTTTAATAGTGCTAAAAAAAGAAAGACAAAAATAAATTAAATATACTCTTTATTTAATCCAAAATGATATTACTATTAGGTATAAAATCATCTACATAAAAACGTTATACTGTTGACAAAATCATCGAAAATTCACTAAAGTAACAAATGAAATCAGTCGGTACCCGATTAATGTATTTGTGGCTTGCGGTCCTCTGCTCGGGCCAAGTTAAATGAATTTAGTTAGATGTATTCAGTATTGAATTGTAAAGTAATGCTTAGACAGGTGCTACTACTATACTGTAATTTTGTGTTTTTTAGTAGGCTGTTGGTGTAGTGATGTGATTATGATTACTGGTTAAGAGGTCGTGGTTCGATGCTTTAAATTACATATTTTAACAATAAATTTCGTATTCAGTACGTTTGATTATATTGAGGCCGTCGTGGCGCAGGGGCGCAAGGGTGTGGCTGGAACACGACGGTTGTGGGTTCGAATGAATGTGACATTGCGTTTCGAGTGTTGTAACCAAGTATCCCGTTTTATTTTATGACCAAAACGAAGCAATGAAAATAATTCACTTTTCATAATACTATTTTTTTTAAAATCATTCAACATACATAAAATCAAAAAAACATATTTCTAAAAATTATGAGATTTCTCAAAGTATAAATATAAATAAAATTGCTTATCTTTCATTGTGAACTATAAAACAATTTCCTTATTCTATTGAAATTGGATTTGCGGTATACCTTTAAGCACTTCAATAAAACATTTGGAAAGCTGGCAAGTTAGATTAACACGAAGCAGTGAATAGAGGATTTGTTTTGAGGATTCTTTAGATGTTCAATAACTTCGGTTTTCTAAAGATGTGAAACCTTGTGAGACGAATATAGAGTGCTACGAATGGATTCCCTGTCCTTAAGGATTTTTAACAACAGAAAACTTGTTTATGGAGATAGAAATATTTTTAGGAATCAGAAACTATATACATAAAGATGAAACAATTAAAAATGGGTTACAAGCATCGTTAAATTAAAATAAACAATCAAAAACTATACAATTTGTAGTACTAACAATAGTTTTACAAAACTGTGGTTGACCTGGATGCTCTTTACAGCGTCACCGGACGAGGAAGGGTAGATCGCCCCTAAAAAAACGAGCTCTGATGGTTCCTACAGATAAAGATCAATGATCATAATAGGATACTCTGAGTACGCTAATCAGAAGGGTGTTTGAACGAGGACGACTCCGACTAAGCACTTGCTTTTGTAAGAGCTAAAACTATGTGGATGGTGGTGCGTGTCGATACTGCTCTCCAATTTACTCCAACAGAATATTGCTCGGACGCAGGAAGTGTTGCTCACAATCTATTTGTATTTTTTAAAATATATTTTTAGGAATAATTACAGTTATATAACTGTACGTCTAATCATCTTCCGTTCAGTCGTTCTGTCGCATAAAACAGCTTCTTTGAAGCACTATAAATGGCGTAATTACAGTTTTTATCTCGACTTGTATGCAGATATCATGTATCTACGGGGTAAATCGACATGCACAATTGTTAGTGAGATTGAATTGAAAGCTTGTATTGATTAATTTCACTTGAACATTAGGTTCCCATTGTCTACCCTTCTATTATATTTGCGAGATACAGCGTAAAGCAAAAAAATATATACAAACCAAGTGTAAAATATATACCTCACGCCTCATATTGGTGAAGAAGGTTTCACCGGTGAGTGCCACAGTACCGCTCGCCGTAAGGCACTTGCTATCCATGCGGGCGGTCTGCGTAAATGTGTTTCCCAGCAAAAAAAAAAAGGGCGAGGCCGCGGGCGGCTCGCTAGTAAGCTATAAGGACCTAGTAAGCTATAAATACCGTCGTAGCGGCATAGTGTCTGACTGTAAATGCTTTGGCTGTGGGCTTGATTCCCACTCGGGGCTATGAATTATTTGCATTTTCACAGTACTCAACGCCGCGCTTAATCTCGACACCAGAGCGAAGAAATGGAAATATAAATTTAAGTAAATATTTCATCTCCTCGAGTGGGAATCGAACCCAGAACCAGTCGGTTTTGCAGTCACACCTCGTGCCGCTGCGCCACAACCGGCCTCTTTATTTAACAACAGAAATTATAAGAACAATATACAATTTTTTATTTACATTAAAACCATTGAAGTCGCCACTTTTCTAAAGTAATTTAAAGATAATTTAACTTTAAACAAGACAAACTTGTTGGGTACCTTATAAAACTTGGTCTCACTTCAACGACTGTTGTCTAAATTATTTAAAATTTGTACTCTATCAACAAGAAACTAACCCATAGTCATATTTATAATCCGTATAATATATACTATAAATATGTAGATTTTTAGCTTCATGCTTTGTCCCACATATTCTGGTTATACTGGTATAATCATAATAATATATCTGTATCTGGATACAGACACAGATATACTAGGTTTAAACCTACTTTGTCCTCTTGAATTCAAGACATTGCATGTTAAGTAGCGACACTTAACGCCGCGCTGTCTCTAGCAAATCTGCTAAGAATCGAATCCTCAGCCATCATGTACATAGGCAGATCCACTGCGCTACGATAGCATCATATACACGATATATACCAGACAAAAGATTTATATAAAAGTGCCACTTTTAAAAATAGTGCTGAGTGTTACAAATGTAATGCATATTCGTATATAAATTTTTCATGCATTTTCTTCTCTGTTTACTCACGAAATGTTGCGGCGTAAGTAATTACAGGATGTTGTAGTAAAAACTCATACAGAGTAAGTGTTTTCTTATGTAGATATATTTCAGCCTGGGCGGGTTATTTAAATTATCATTTACTAACTGATGTTGGTAACTCCAAATATTTACTGGTGTAACCTGAGATTTATCAATGTACGGGCTTTTACATCAAAGTATAGATAGTAGGTTTATTTAAAATAAATTTCTCTTATACGTTAACGGCCACGTGATACGTAGACGACATGCATTCATCCTGGAGACATTTATAAATTAGAAGTTAAACAACTAACATAGATAACAGAAGTAAGGGGCATGGCCACGAAGCGTCTCAGATATGTTATAATGAGGAGTGTATTGGTATAAATTATATCTAAAGAATATTTTATCCATATACTAAGTTAGTATAATACTAAGTAGATTAAATAAAAAAAATCAGCTTCACGCTGTATCCCGCACACAGCATGGTAGGCAGAGTGAACCTACTTTTAAACACTCCCTACTTTCCGCCGAATTCTGATGGCATTGCTTACTGAGTGGCGAAACTCAACGCCGCGCTTTGCCTCTACACCAGAGCGAAGAAATGAAAATATACATTTAAATAAATATTTCATTTTCCCATTTTTCAGTGGGAATCGAACCCACAACCATTCACGCTTACAGTCACACTTTATGCCACAGCGCCACGACTGGCCTGAAATTATTAAATAAGAATAAATCAAAAATAAAATTATCAATAAAATATCCATTTAACCCTTAAACACAGCTTTATCAGCTCTAAATATATATGTGTGAATTTCAGGATATACTCCTTTTACAGGGACAGCACATAGGGTAAAATATTTTAAACCCATATCTAAAGAAATTAATCAAGATACCTCAACAGTTTAGACGTAGGATTTTTTTTTCATTTCTTTTACCGGTATTACGTGTAACGCAGTTACTCATAGATACCAATAACGTAAACACATACTACTACAAAAATACTACTAAGCGTTGCCGATCCTGTGTATATAAATAAACCATTTCATACTATTTATAGAAATAATTAATAAATAAAGCTGAAAATCTGGTAGCACTATTTCTCGATCGTTGCACAAAAGCTTAAGCGAAAATGGAATTTGATAAAATAAATAGAATATTTACGACAAATCTTCAAATCCTGAATTGCAAGAAACCTTTTATTAAGAGAGCACTGACTGGAATTACTAATGTAAGCGTACGTAATACTTGTTAATTATTTATCAACCTTTTTCACTTGATCACTTTTCTTAGACACCAGTACATTGACACTACTACAAAATTGGCAGTATAAAAATTTTACGGATACACGGTACGGACCTTAAAAAAATATGCAACTACGTCATTTTTGCACCAAATCAACAATTTGTATGTAGAATGCAAACAAAACTTAACCAAGTCAGACACAACTACTAACCTAACCCTTAACCTTCGCGTGCAAATATGAATACTTCCATACATAAAAGTAAACGTGACTCATCCTCATAAGTTATGGCTAATTTAATGTGAATTTATCAAAATCTGATATTAACACATTGTTGTTATTTATGGGTAAAACGTAGTACTTACGTGACAAGGTGAGCTGGAACGGTACACGCGACTGTCGCCGTGTGGCTGAGGTCGGTATGTTGCACGTTCTGTTACATAACACTAAATTTATATTATCTGTATTTTGATAGTATGTGGATAACAACGGAAATATTTATTTTAGCCTGGATTTATTTAGTTTTTTTTTTATTTTCTGCCAATTAAGATGTTTACAAAATATTTCATCAAAATAGCGTAGGGGCATAAAAATGCGACTGTAAATGCCTATCGCATTTATGTCGTTAGTTCCATTCCCACTTAAAGGTAATGTAAAATGAATTAAGGAAGTATTGCTGCGATTAGCCTCGACTCCAGGGCGAAAAATAAAAAAATAAATTTAAATAAATATTTCAATACGTCGATCGGGGATCCCCCAACCAGTCGCGTTTACAGCCACACACTTATGCCGCTGCGCCACGACTAGCTTGGAATTATAAATAATTTAAATGAAATCTACTACTACTATTACTGCCAACTGCAATATTAGCAGTAATACTCAACTGGCTCGCAACTCACTGTAAAGTAATATTTGGAACAGCGCCTAAAAGCCGCGCTTTAAAATTATTCACAAAATAGCATCTTCTCTCGCCAAATAATCTTGAAAATCTTTCGATTTCTAAATTTTAGAGAAACTTTGCTGTGGTTGCAGTAATGAAAATCGTAAAAATGGTGCAGAAATTTCGCCGAAATATGAACGCGTGCCTATCTTAATTGGATGGATTGATTGGACATCCTATCCAAGTAGTGCAGATAGGAATTAGTCTTGCGTTGGAAAATCGTGCATGTATTTTTAAAATGATTTCTCTTTTAATAATGTATACTAATAAAAGTTATACAAGAATATACTAATATAAAGTTTTAAATAAAAATGTCAGGCTTATCTCAGCAACTTTCCCACTAATCTTGACACAGTGTCCTGTGTTCTACACTGGGCAGCTTTAAATCCTTCGTAGAGCTACTTACACGGCGACATGTACTGTGTCAAGCTGACACATTTGACAAATATGCTCCTAGAGTAAAGCCGAGGTAGATACTGAGTGCGATACTTTCCCGTGAGAGGTATTATACTTTTCATACACAAGACGACATTGAATTATGAAGGATCCTTTCTAAAGTGCATCCAACGCTCAGGAGATATTTAACAAATTTAAAATTGTGAGCATTATCTGTTTTTACCCGTAAACATTTAAAAACATTCAACATAACAATTTCAACTAAATAAAATGTTTAACATAGATTGTTATATAACATGTAAAATTTATGTGACATATATGTATATATTTAGCGTGGTTTGTGAATTACATATCTCCTCAATTCGATTAGATTCGAGGTAGTAAAAATATAGATTATTAGGTGTCGGAATACACACTTCGTCTAATCGGATTGAGGAGATATGTAATGTTATAAAGAAATTGTTATGTTGAATGTTTTTAATGTAAGATAAGGCTCTCTTTACGAACCCTCCTCCTACATTCAACTAATATATAAACCAGAAAAGTACAAAAATAAAGGCTTAAAAGTGTTTTACCTTTCAGTTCTCAGAAACAAGAACTAAAAAAAATATTTAATCCGTGTTCATTTTACCTTTTTTTTAGCCACTTACAGCGAGCGTCATTAACTCCGCACAGTGCACACTCAAATAGATATTAACAAAGCAACACTCCAACTTCATGAAAGAAGTCCATCAAAATCCCATTAGCAGCTTAGGGACAATTTAAAAAATCTTCTAGTGGAAGCATGCCAACTATTTCCGAATTATTTTTTAAATATAACAATAACATGGACAAATAAGTAATAACATGGCTGTATTGTGGCGCTGTAATGAAGCGTCTGGCGATATATGTACATAATGACTGAGAATAATTCTTATCTGAGAAAGCGTTTATAACAAGATCTTTGATTTTTCATTCGTATTTTTGATTGACCTCAGTCTACCAACGTCAACTCAGTACTGAAGTGTTATTAAAATATACACGATTAATTCGGTTAAAGGTTAAAGTTTAGAGACCAGTCGTGGCGCAGAGGCACAAAGTAAACGCGACAGGTTTTGGCTCGATTCCCATTCGAGGAAATTAAATATTTAATAGTTTCAACTTCTTCGCTCTGGCGTCGAGGCAAAACCGGGGTTGGGCTCCGCCACTTAGCACGAATTCCTCAAAAAAATTCGAAACGCAATGTATTAACACTATGTTCTGTTGTGTGGGATACAGCGTGAAGCTGAAAAAAAATCCGTCAAAAAATATTTTCATTATTCTTATATGGTTAGACATAGTGAGGCTAAAGGTTTTGTATATAAAGTAACGAAGATAGGAAATGTCATATAAAAATGTTTTATCATTACATTCTCACTACATACGAGTATATGAATGATCGAGATGAGCCTATCTATTCTTTTATCATGCAGTATCATTTAAACCAAACTCCGTCTAATGTCGGTGCAACATTCGAACTCAACCGGCTGGCAATGATTTATTTGAAATTCACTTGCAAGATCCACACTTGTTAACTAAACAAGGTGAATTGAAAATGTAATAAAAGTTCAATTAATAGAAGATTCCTCTACTATATTTGTTTTATTTTTCCTAACTGAAACACATTTATTTAGGTATTTATCGTTTTTTCGAAATAATTTTATGTATTTATTACTTTTATAAAAAAAGAACAACAAAAAAAATGTTAATATAATATGATACTACTGACATTTCATGCGGTTAAAGTATCTCCTATTAATCAATAATCAGCTTCACGCTGTATCCCGCAGACAGCAGGGTAGGCAGAGGGTACCTAGTATTAAGACACTCCGTTTCCCACTTTCCGCCGAATTCTGGAGGAATTGCCTCGACAACAGAGCGAAAAAATGAAAATATAAATGTAAATAAATATTTCACTTCCTCGAGTGAGGATCGAACCCACGAACAGTCGATTTTACAGTCAAACTTTGAGCCTCTGCGCCACGACCGATCTCAATCAATCTCCTATTAAAATTTCTAATAATGAACAAACATTCCTATTGAACTTCAAATTCACTAACCCAAGCCGGTTATAACTTCTCGTCAAATATAATCCCAACTGAACTGTGAGTCCCTCATCATTTGACTGTAATTTTTATAAAAAACGAGATTTTTGGGTTATCCATAACATTAAAATGGCCTACGAAGTAGCTCGACGATAATCGCGGTCTATCAGCCAAGCAAAGGAAGGTATTTGAAGTTAAATTTAGTGCTCGGTGAGCTACGTAAGCCATTTGTGTTGTCAGTTTAGGTTTTAGTAATGTACTTGTTTCATTATATAAGGTTGACTAAACGACTTAAAAAGGAAGTTAGAAATTTTAAATACTTGTATGTACATATGTATTAATAATCGTCGTCGCGATGCAGTGGCACGAGCATTTGATTGTAAGCGCAATTGTTGTGAGTTTGATTCCACTCGGAGATATGAATGTAAGCGCGGCGGTAAGTTACGCCATTGAACATGCAATGCCTCGATAATTGGACGCAAAGTGGAAAACGGAGTGTTTCAACATTAGGTAGGTACTCTTTGCCTACTCTACTACATGCGGGACACAGAGTGAAGCTATGTTAGAAAATAAAAGTCATATCGAAATAAGAGATCTTTTTAAAGGAATTTAAATTACTATACTTCCAGCATCCAGTGGCCAATCGTGGCGCAGGGGCTCTCAACTACTAACTAAAGCAGTGGCATTGTGTCAATCGGGGGCACTTGCTTGTAGGTAACGGCCCCTATTAAAATTACATAGTATCTCTTTCAAAATAGTTTAGAATCATATAGACAATGTGTGTTTTTAACGTGTTTTTTTTAAAAACGTTACCCACTTGCGATTTCTAGCAATATATATATATATATATATATATATATATATATTGCTAGAAATCGCGGTTGTATATATAGTCATTTGTAAATATATATATATATATATATATATATATATATATATATATATATATATATATATATATATATATATATATATATATATATATATTTACAAATGACTATATATACAACCATTGTGACGCAGCAACAGAATCCGACTGTAGAGGCGACTATTATGGGTTCAATTCCCAAAGGAAAATTAATTGATTTCATTTCATCGGTCTGGTAATAATATAGAGTTTCGCGGTATTAAGTACCACCACTAAACATGTAATATCTAGAATATAGGGAGAATGGGGAACCGAATGTCTTAATATTAGATTTCCTTTCTTTACTTTAAACTGGGTACAGAAAGAAGCTAAATAAAAAAAACTCTATATATGTACGCACATTTACATGCAAGTACATGAACTCAATCGTGATAATAACAGGGTCAATTGCTAGGGGCGTAACATTTTATTTATCTCATATGAAGATCATAAAATATTAAAGGTGTTCGTTCTCTAACATTGATAACAAAACAGAATTAAGCGTATGATATTATATTATTTTAATTCTTTATTTTATTTGTTAAGGAATAAAAGAGAAAAGTTCGTCTTAGATACTTACTTTGCAGCTTCTCGCATGTTTCCAAATAAAAGGGAAAACGCAGAGGGAACCTGATATTAAGATACTCCGTTTCCCACCTTCCATAGATTTTTTTGATTGGCAACTCGACGACGCGCTTCCTCCAGAACAGGGAAGTAAAAATATATAATAAAAATAATTATTCCCCAGAGTGGGAATGAAACCCATAAACGTCGGCCTTAAAGTCAAATGCTGCGCGACGATGATCTCGATCAATTATCATGGTTATAGTCATTTATATACACAAAATTTGATTTCCCACAGTACATTTTGTGTTGAGTAGTAAACTTTACACTGTATGTTATTAAGAAAAAATCAAATCAGGTTCACGCCGTATCCCGCACACAGCAAGGTAGGCAGAGGGAACCTGGTGTTAAGAAACTTCGTTGCCCACTTTCTGCCGAATTCCGGAGGCATTGCGTGTTGAGTGGCAGAACTCAACGCCGCGCTTTGCCTCTACACCAGAGCGAAGAAATAGAAATATAAATTTAAGTAAATATTTCATCTCCTCGTGGGAATCGAACCCACAACCAGTCGGTTTTACAGTCACACTTTGTGCCGCTGCGCCACGACTGGCCTTATGTTGTTAGGCTCATCATTTTAAAAACATCCTTACTTTGATCTCTTTCCTTTGATTTCAAATTAACTTTAGTATTAGCTATTCTAAGCATTTTAGTATATAATTATGATATTATTAATAAAAATCCCTCAATACGTACTACAAGTATGTCTTATAAAATCTAATATTCCCCCAGATTTGCTTATAATCTCGATTTCAGTTTTTTTTTCTATTTTTTAGTTAAAAGCAGAAAAGTTATTTTGAGTTATGGAGGCCGGTTGTGTCATAGGGGCACAAGCTTGAACAAACAAACTGTAAACGCGAAAGGTTGAAGGTTCGATTCCCAAGGTTATATTGCTTAACTCGTTATCCCACAAAGCTAGATAGTCAGAGAGACCTTAGTGTCAAAACACTTCGTCTTCAACTTTCCGCATTATTCAACTTTGCTCCTTGAGTAGCGGTACTCAACGACGCATTATATATATCCAGCAGAATAATAGACTAAATAGAATATAATCTAAATAACGTTAAATTACTATATTTACACCGCAATATAAATCAAATAAAGTCAAACAGTCTGTAAAATAGAAACATTCCCACAAAACCTGTCAGGATTGTAATGAATGAGCAAAAGAAACGAATTGTTTATTTCTTAGCATTTTGTTAGCGGTATTTTGTAAGTGACTTATATGAGTTCCTATGAAAAGGCAGCTTTTGAAGACTTTAAGGTTGCATGGCGTATTGTGAAACTTCCTTTATTTATGTCCATTTTTCAACTGTTAACTAAATCAAATTTAATTTAAAATAATCTTAAACATGAGGCCGTCGTGGCACAGTGGCACGCACAAGTGTGTGATTGTAAACACGACGATTTTAGATTCAATTTCCAGTAGGAAGAATTATCTTTTATTAATATTTTCTTATCTTTGCTCTGATTATACAACTATATTAATTTATTATTACAATGTAATTTGTACAATAAGTTCATATTTAATAAGTTCTTTTATTTTCACGATTATTAGATATTTTAAATGAAATTATTTTAACTAAATTAATCGAGTATATTTAAGATTTCTTTAAGATTTTAGAAATCTTCAATATACGCGATTAATCCAGTTAAAATAGTTTCATTTAAAAACTCATATTTATTCATTTTATCTTGCGTCTTATATTTTTTAAGTAAAAAGAAAACTTATCGGTAAGTCACTTTGTACTTTCAATGAGAGTTGGAAACTAAAATAAAAAAGCCGTATAAAGCGAAATCAATCGATATTTACCCGACAGCATAAAACAAAGGAAGGCAATGTGTTTATCAGTTTATATATGTACTACGTTTGCTCTTTGACTGGTAATCCTACTAAACTTGGGCTTGCTTTTTTCTTATTAGTTTTCGTGCAGCCGAGTTTTTTTTTATTATTTTCTCAACAATATTTTTAAGCTACTAATATACAGAATGTTTTTGTTAACACTACTTTAGATGAAAGCACAGTTTCAGCTACTCTATAAAAGCCTAATACAATTAAAACAAAAGAGATTTTGCCAAAAATGAAAAAATGATTATTTCAAACAAAATTATTTTTTAAGTAAAAGATTATTGAGACGACACTTGGTTCACAAAGTCCCAATACTTTTTCTCTTCTGCCAATATATAGAGTGAAGTAATATATGGAAAATGGGGAAAAAATGTGAAAACTGGCTCTTGCCAGTTTTTAGTGTCCTCACTACGTTCTCTACTCTCTGCTTTATTTAAATTGCGTTTTCAATAGCAGAACTTAACACAGCCTTATAAAGGAAATAAAAATAATTAATTCCCACAACCATCTCGTTTACAATCAGTAGATAAAAATCAAGTAATGTATAGCCAAAAGCGCCGAACTTCTTCATGTTGCATCGTTCGTTCGTCATACTAAATATTTATTAATTTTTCTATAAATATTTATTAATGTTATTATTTTTTATCAAGCTATATTCTTTAAACTTTTAAGCAATGTTTATTTTACTCATTTATTAATGTATAAACTCTTGGAAAACGTTTGAAATAAAAGAAAACATTTTTAAATACTATTAAAGCTTATTCTTTGATTCGTATAAAGTTTCGTTTGATTTGTCGTCTCGCTTAAGTTTTCTTTATTTTTATCTTCAAGACGTTTCCTTTGTAGCAAATAGATAAAAGATTCTTATTGTGATATGAAATAAAGGGAAGAAATAAAATTTTATTTTTATATATAATGCTTATGAAGTTTACTTATTTATATGTTAATAATATTTTGTGAATTTATTTAACATTAATCAAATAATCAGCTTCACGCTGTATCCCGCACACAGCAGAGTAGGCAGAGGGAACTTAGTATTAAGACACTCCGTTCCCCACTTTCTGCCGAACTCTGGAGGCATTGCGTGTTGGGTGGCAGAACTCAACGCCGCGCTTAACCTCGACACCAGAGAGAAGAAATAGAAATATAAATTTAAGTAAATATTTCATCTCCTCGAGTGGGGATCGAACCCACAACCAGTCGGTTTTACAGTCACATCTCGTGCCGCTTAAAGTTGTATAATCAACATTAAAGTTGTATTATCTTTAAAATTTTGTTAGAATTTTTGTCAAACACGGTTAAATTATAAAAAACACACACACTTATACTCAAACAGATGACTACGAAAAAGAATGATTTAGTGGTTCCAGCCCCTCGGCTAAATGAGGCTAACAAAAATTTGCCTTACATAATTTTTTCCTAAATTCTAATTCGGTTTATGGAGCAGAAAGAAGTCGTTTCGAATCACTGCTTTGTGTTTTGATTCATTATAAAAATTATACTTATTATTTCAAAGGTAATTACGAATTAATTGAAATTGTGGACATAATTATGGTTATAATTAAAGTAAAGTATGGCACAATTTTAGTACAAGGTTATTTTAAGAATCAGCAAAAGTTAGCTTCGAAAACTGTTAAAATTTTAAATATATGGTCATTTTTTTCATCATTTAATTATTTATTTATAAGGTCCACCAACAGAATATAAACATTACATGGAAAAATACACAAGTTAAATAATAAAAAATTACATTGCTACAT
Organism: Heliconius erato x Heliconius himera; assembly: GCA_013421005.1. Taxonomy (NCBI): domain Eukaryota; kingdom Metazoa; phylum Arthropoda; class Insecta; order Lepidoptera; family Nymphalidae; genus Heliconius; species Heliconius erato x Heliconius himera. Next base: position 55,734 of record JAATLQ010037995.1, on the reverse strand, counting down.
TACAGGCTATGATTATTATGATGTAGTGGCTATTTTATTATACAGACACAAGAGTGTCGGTATGAGAGAATTCATTCCTAACTTAGTTTTGTAAAATTTTTAATTGAAATATTGCGGTCTGCGGAGTATATTAGCTGGCTGACTAAATATTCTGAATCTACATTATGGTTAAACAACTTGTATAAAAAAGCAAGTTCAACAGAATTCGGCGATCCTCCAGTGGAGTTAAACCAATTTTTTTTAGGTGTAAATCATAGCTGAGAGATTTAGGGAGTTTCATTTCACGAGGCCAATCATGGCGCAGGGGCAAAGTGTGATTGTAAAACCGGTTGTGGGTTCGATCCCCACTCGAAGAGATGAAATATTTAATTAATTTTATATTTCCATTTCTTCGCTCTCTGGTTTCGAGGCAAAGCGCGGCGTTGTGTTCTACCAGAGACAGCTCACAGTTGCACGTTTATGCCCATGCGCAACCATTCCCACCCACACAGCATATTACAATATTAAAATATAATTACGAATTGGCTTAAGAATAAAGAATAATTGTTAAATAAGAATTTATTTAAGAACAAATTCTTCCACGATATTTTACCTTTTAGGTATTTCCATAGTATTTTGTAGTAGCTTTCAAGTTTAGAACTACACATAGTTTACCTTGCTTGTGATTGACGTAGAAACTTATATTTCTATTTCTTCGCTCTAGTGTCGAGGTTAAGCGCGGCGTTGAGTTCTGCCACTCAACACGCAATGCCTCCAGAATTCGACAGAAAGTGGGGAACGGAGTGTCTTAACACTAGGTTCCCTCTGCCTACCTTGCTGTGTGCGGGATACAGCGTGAAGCTGAAAAAAAGAAGTTTTAAAGTTTTTTACCATTACATTAAAATACATAGATACAAATATTGGTAATAGTTTCAAATAAATTAATAATTTATTACTATACATATTTATTTATGAAATAAATGTAATGTAATACGCACGAAGTTTACAATCGAAGCCGCGAACTAAAAGTCAGTAGTTTTATACAATTACACGTCAAGATAAGCCATGTTTTATAGTTTAGCAACAATAAGCTTGGCTTGACAAAGAAGTTTTCTATAGAAACAGTATTTCATAGAACAAAGGCTAAGGCGGTGTAGTTTTGATGGCGTTTAGAATAAAATATCCACGAGCATTTTTACACCTAAAGTTTTAATTTTGCAATTGTTTTTAATCTCTATAGGAAATCGCTATAAGTAAGAATCATAAAATTTTGGGCGAAAGTGAAAAACACTGTTTTAAAACTTTAATTTCCAATATGGCACAGTTGAGAAGTGTAAATATTGTTAAAACTTTAAATATATTTACTTAGAATTCCTTTCCTAAGTATGGATTAACACTTTAAAACTGTAAAAAAATATTTAAATATATTTATTTTTTTATATGGTTAGATAATGTGGAGTCCTTCCTACATTACGCCAAACTAGTAAATTAAATTTAATAGAGACGTTAATACCGTGTTGTCTTTGGTAAATGACCTTAATAGGTACAAAAATATTCTAAAAAATATATTTTTAAGCCAAGTTCATAATTCATAAAAATGGTTATTTTGATTATTTGCTTTAATATACATTTTCTACTCTACGACCAATCTATTTTTAGACCTTTTTGGGAAGCTCGCTATTTACGTAGCGTATCCCGCGTACGCCTCTAAAACTGAACGTTTTTCTATTTAAAGTTACAAATACTACTATCCCATTGCCACTGTTAAACAAAGCCATTTAGTTGTTCTCTTTTTGCGTAGATATATTTAACATATTATAAAAATCAATATAGAATTTTGGGATTAATCTAAATAAACACATACTTGCCTCATGGACTCATGTGGGTTTGATTCCTACTTGACGACACGAAATATTACATATTTTCATTTCCTCGTTCTGGTAACGAGGCAAAGCGCGGCGCAGAACTCTGCCAATCAATACCCAATACACAAGGACATGATGATACGGCAAAAAAATGGGCAAGGACGTGTCGCAATGGGATGAATTTTAATACTAAATTCCTTGGTTCTTACTGTTTACCCTGTGCGGGATATAGCGTGAAGCTAAAAAACTAACGCCAACAAGAGATTGCTTATTACTGCGCTGAGTAAGTCACGGTGTTATACAGAATCGTACTCCACTGCGAAATTGCAAACATGAAAATCGCATCTAGCTCTTTCTACCGAGTGGAAGGCAAAAAGTTGAAACGAATATCTTGCTTTTGTTTTAAAATATAAACATTTATATATATGTACGTCTGTGGTATTTCCTCTTTGTATTTTATTAGACACCTCCGTAGTGTAGTTGAAAAATATCAGATTATAGACAGAGTATATATTTTTAATTTATTTAACAAAATCTGATAAGACAAATGGGCGTTAGGTTCTGCAACCAAATAGATAATATCAATATAACTATAGTCAATAAAATAATATGAGCGAAGAATAAGGAACGAAGAGTGTTAGAGTAGATTTTCTTTGCCTATACAAAAGCGAGCGGTGGATATACACTCTCTACTTATTTAGTTACTTATTTACTTATTGTAGGCCAGTCGTGGCGCAGCGGCACGAAGTGTGACTGTAAAACCGACTGGTTGTGGGTTCGATCCCCACTCGAGGAGATGAAATATTTACTTAAATTTATATTTCCATGTCTTCGCTCTAGTGTCGAGGTTAAGCGCGGCGTTGAGTTCTGCCACTCAACACGCAATGTCTCCAGAATTCGGCAGAAAGTGGGGAACGGAGTGTTAAGATACTCCGTTCCCCACTAGGTTCCCTCTGCCTATCTGATTTTTTTATTTTTTTTATTATATTTACTTATTGTTGTTAAAAAGTGATTAGTAAGCAAGATAATTTTGTCCAACCGATTAATACAAGAGATTCGTTAAAATTTTATGACACCAAATTATCGACAAAATTACAAAAGGTTCCATTTTCAGTACAAAGAATATTCGCGCGAACAATTTTGCTGATAAAAAGTAGATATTTTTTTGATAGAAATGCAAAAATGTTAAGTGCCATGGGTCGTGTCATACACGAGTTTCAGCCTTCATGGAAATATAAAATTTTCAGCGTGAAAAGTTAAAATACAAGAGGAATTTCTTTTCAAGTTCATAATTTTTATTACAAATTTGCTGACAAGCTACTTTTAATTAAAAATTTTAAATGGATTATTTTAGATTTTGAATTAAATGAACAACCAATTGTAAATGCCTTCTATGTTTATATGAAAATGAAAAGTAAATCATTTTTAGGAAAAAGACCAAAATTTAAGAGCCAGTTTTTTTTAATTAGGCATTTTATAATTGCGCACGGGTCACCGTGTCGGTATATTAAAAAAATACTTTTCTTTGTCATAAACACCTATCTCGCTTGTTCGAACCAATAGACCCTCATCACCGTTATAATAAATAGAATTTTTCAGAGCATATTAAATTTAAATCCGTTGAAAAGTTCCGTTCAAATATATAAACAAATAATGATCAATTCTGATGCTAATGGATGTGTGTGTGGGACACATCTTTTACACACACGCAAATGTACGATGATGTTTTTAACGAAACTGTCCTATAATATTAAAACGGATAACGGAATCATTATTTTTACCGTTTCGATTATTAAATGTATTAAATCAAGCTTTGATTTCGTGTAATTTGTATAATTACATATTGATATAATTATACAAGCAAAGCGCAGTGTTGAGTTCTGCTATTAAATATAAAAAATATAAAAATATCACGAAAAATGGGCGGTGCGTCTTGTCATTAGGTTTTCACTGTCCCCTGTTATATGTGGGATACATTTTTTGTGCATTAAAAAGATACATTAAATCGAAATTAATCTTTTATGTAAGCATGTAAAGTAATTTTACTACATAAAAAAATCATTATAAACTCTTTGACATTTACAATAATTAATGTTAATATGGTATATCCTTATTTAAATATCATACACAAATTAACTAAATAATGTTTAATTACAACGTGCAACGTATGGAAGCATTATTGATGCCATTTTATGTAATTACACGTTTGAAACGATGGCGGTGACAGGAACATCCGTTTTAGCAAATTATATTAATCTACCGGTAAAATAGGGGCCCTCTAAGTGTTTTGGGTATCGATATACCTATATACTTATACCTGTTATTTTCCTTTATAATTTATATGTAGGTAAGTGATAATTAGGAAGATGATAAATAACATTTATTACACATTACTATACACACACATAAGTGTGCGAAATAAATAAGTACAATCTTATGGTTGTACTTATTTATTTCGCATATATATAGGTCTGAAAATAATTACTGTATTAATAATTGCAGCCACATTGTGGTTTGGTGATTAAAATTAACTCACAATGTATAAAGCTTTGGTTTATCACAAAAGCTTTTGAAATGCCCAATTGCTACTTATAAATTTAACGAACTTCAAAACACCCAGCTATTATTGTGAGACTTCTAGAAAACTACGAAGATATTAAAAAATTTAAAAGTACTTTACAGCATTTTCAATCGTTGTGACATCAAAGTAGCATGTTCTGTTCTTGACATATTAATCTACTCGAGTAACGCCTCATCCTTACACAAAAAACAGTTTTACAGACAGACAATTTGTTCAGAAATATTTATTGGGTTTACTTAAAATAGTTTAATTATTTTTATGTGATCTCAAAGAGTAAAAATTAAGTGATTCATGTTTCTTAAATCATCTAAGTTCTACTGTGCCAAAATATAAGAAAATAAAAATAAAACCAGTCAAGTGCGAATAGGGTTCGCACACGTGTGGTTCTGTACCATTATTTATAACAATGAGCACAAAATCACGCTTGTTGTATGATAGGCCCCGAAATATTTATTTTATTCTGTTATTTAGTATTTGTTGTTATAAAAAAATTCACCACACACAACAATCAGGTGACAGACGGACGGACGGTCAGCGGAGTTTTAGGAACCCGTGTTACCCTTTGAGTACGGAACCTTAAAAACAAGAAAAACATAAGTCAAAATAATCTACAATTTTTTATTTGGTAAAATAAAACCAAAACATAAGCAATTTGTTATCGAATTTTTATACTTTATTAGAGGGTGATTTCTTGACAATAATAAACGACCCGCCCTGCAGCTGTCTTCTTTCAATATATCTATCTCGAACATTCTATCTCTGCTCCAAGTTCAATGGTGCATATGATTTTAAATCGTATAACCGCGTTCTAACATTATGGACGATTTTGTAGAAAACTTTAATGTTCTTTCAAGATTAATGCAATTTACATTTTCTAAGTTATTTATAGGTATATTTTAGGTGGTTTTATATGTAATTTTCTAACATAGCTATGACAAATAATTATAAACACTGTCTATGTCTAAAGAGCCGTCCATTTGTCGTTCGTCAGTTGTTATTTTTTTATTAATTTCAGAAACTTTGCGTGTTTTATAGCGTAAGCCAACGCCGTCATTAGATAAATATTAAAAAATTAAATGAAATCAGCTTCACGCTGTATCCCGCACATAGGAGGGTAGGCAGAGGGAACGTTAGTGTTAAGACACTTCCTTCCTCACTTTCTGCCGAAATCTGGAGGCATTGCGTGTTGAGTGGCAGAACTCAACGCCGCGCTTAACCTCGACACCAGAGCGAAGAAATGGAAATATAAATTTAACTAAATATTTCATTTCCTCGAATGGGGATCGAACCCACAACCAGTCGGTTTTACAGTCACACCTCGTGCCCCTGCGCCACGACCGGCCTCTATAAGATAAATATTATATAATTTGTTTTCTCTTTCCCTTCCCAATTGTACTACAATGATCTCAATAGTCAGTGTATCGTATTTGATCTATCATAACTGATATAGTAACGTTACAATATCTATAAAAAATAAAGTCTCTGTAGCCAGCACTTCGTTAAAATTATTCACCTCTTATCTTTAAAACATTTATACAACTTCTTAATTTTTTTTCCAATACTTACGACTTCTCGTACAGTTCGGAGTAATTTTTAATGCCAATTAAAACGTTCCAATAGGTACAAGAAATATTTAAGCTCAGAACTCTTCTTGATTTTAATTAAACGCCAATGGCGTACTACGAACAAGTGTCTATTATTTCAAACTTTGTTTTTTACTTGAATAAATTAAGTTGAAATATCTTTATATTAAGGTCGTTGTGGCGCAGTGGCACAAATTTGTGACTGTTAATGCGACGATTTTGAATTTAATTCCCTCTCATGGGAAAAAAATAATATTATAATTTCTTCGCTCTGGTAACAAGGAAAAGTGCGGCATTGAGTTCCGCCAATTTCCGTTATTTATAATAATAATTTGAAATTGAGCGGAAAATGGGGAACGGCGTATCTTAATACTAGGTTCCCTCTACCTACACTGCCATATGCGAGATACAGCGTAAAGCTTAAAAAAATATTCTGTTCAATAGATTTTCCTTAATTGATTATGAAAAAGTATGGTAACGATAATTAAAATAATTTAATTATTTTTACAGGAAAAAAAAACATATTTTTAGTATGTCGAAAGATGAACGTCGCAATACTAATTACACGCTACATATATGTTATAATATATACCTACATATAAGTTTATTTAATAAAAATATTTGAAAACGACGAAATAATATGAAAAATTATAATACATAAATCTAAAACAAACTTCTTATTTTTACTTAAGGATGTGTGTCTCTAATTTAAACAACCTCATTTCGAGTTACCTGAAGATAGCTTGTAACAATGGTGTACATTTTTATGAAATGTTCTTCCTTTTTAGAGAAATGATGATAAATTTACTAAATTGTACGATGAAAAGTATAAAGAAAGTTGATTTATTCAAGCATTTTGTCTAAAATGTTGTGGCTTAAGTTTAATGAGAGACTACTCGTTTAAGGGTCTGTATCTATTCATGAGCGCCGTATTTATGTGCCTCTTGGAGACTTTTATCTTTTTTAGCTATATTTTTTTTTATTTGCGAGAAAACCAAAAATAACAGTCAGCAATAATTCCATTTTCAATTTTACTCAAAAAAGACTTTGTGCTAGAACCTAAATATATTAAGGTATTTGATAAATTACAATCAATTCAAACGCTAAAATACTAATATATTTACATATAAATATGTATTATATATGATTCTTTTTGTTACGCAGAGATGCTTTATACAAAATAATAATGCAACATAATAATTTGAAAGTCTATTAATGGCTCATTTTAATAAAAAAAAATTGTTATATATAATTAATAAGTAAAGATTATTTTTCTACCTTACCTCAAGCCTCTCCATGTTCTTTTTATTTCTATAAATATGTAAATATGAGCAAAATTGGATATTCATACATAAAAAATATATGAAAAAAAATATAAAGCTGAGAAGTGTCAATATATAGAAACTTTTATTTTGCTTATTAAGCAATACGAATTTCACAAAATGTATGATATTTATACGGCATGGTAGAACATAATAGCGACTAATTTGTCCCGAATAGAATTTTCAAACAGATCGTGACAAGAATATTTAAAAGATCCATCTGTATTTCAAAAAAGACATTATTTAATCAAAGCCGATTTGTGATTTTTATTATAAAATTTTGCTTATTTTATTAACTTTGCTAATAATTTAACACAAATATTTTATTTAATTTTCATTTTTTTTCACATTCATGATTTATAACAATGAATTGAACATGCAAGGATCACCCCAATTAACATTGTTTAATAATTTCTCATATTCGGCGGAAAGTAGGGAACGGAGTGTCTTGACACTAGTCCCCGGGTTCCTCCGCCTAGCCTACTAGGAGCAGCTAAAAAATACACCGTTACGTTACGAAGCAGTTTACCCTCCCATGAGAAGTTATCACTTCAAAAATAAAATAAATAAATAAAAAAATATCATACTTATATTGTGTACCTTTAATAACTTAATATGGGGCGATACAATAATTAGAATAGAAATTTTCTGTCAATTAGTAATCATAAGATTGCTCTATTTAAGAAGAAAATGAATAAGAAAGATAAAGAAAAAATATAGACATACTTAAAAAAACATATTTTCTTTTAAAGATAAAACACTTTTTTATGGTACAAATCTCAAAAGATACACCAACTCGTACAAGTGCTACAGAATATGTTTGTATCTATAAATTATATGAATCTAAGCTCGTTTTTAAAAGAAACAAAATGTTTTTAGGTCAGAACGAGATTAGAACACTTATAATCTTATGGCTTTTGTTAATGAATTAACGAGATAATTGACGAAGCAAAGACAAATATTATGACTTGTACAGAACTAATAACTTTACAATTAAATGAATGGGGCGAGAATCGTTCTACAGGATACTGGAACCAGAAACCGGCAAGAATCAATGATCTACACTTTTTATTAACTTCAATAAACAAAGATATAAATATATATTTTGTAAATCGTTTTAAATCGTAATATAAAATAAAAGTTACTTTTATCGTTGGCAACGTCTAGCGTCTTAAAACAAAATAAAAAAATACATTTTAATTTATTTTTTTTATTTTGTTTTAAACAAAACACTAAGATTTATGTGATATTCGCAAGAAATATTTTTTTGGATATAAATACTGACACTTGACGTAGCACGAAAAGAACGCATAACTTAGTAATTAGTTAAAGTTCTTGAACGTATTCCCAGAGACGGTAAATATGAATAACAGTCATAGGTAAAAGTCATAAATAAAAATTGAAAATATTAAATATTATAAGAGATTCTGAATTCAATTCCCACTCGGCGAAATGAATTATTTTTACAATGTCTCAAAAATTGGATATAATCAAATATAATTTTACAATAATTTTACAAAAAATATATTTGTTTATATTTTTCAAGTTGGTTTTCCAAACGTTGGGAAAACCAACGATTATTCACGATTCCCCGTCACAAACCACCATTAGGCTGGATCGTTTATCACCGCTCGGACGTCTCCTTGCTTTGTGACGCAATTATCAAGTCACTAGTTCTGAATAAAGCCTCATTAAGTGCAGCGACGACGCCACTACCTCCGTCCGACTAACGAGCGATATAAGGACGAGTTAATAAGTTCTTTAATAAAAATGCTTTTCTATATTATTCGCGCTAATATTAAAGATTTTCTGCATGATTAATTTGTTTTGAGTTAATTTCTTACGGGATTTTGTGTATTTTGTATAACAGAATAAAGTAGACAGAGGTCAATCGTGGCGCAGGTGTACAAGTGTGTAAACTCAACTGGTTGTGGGTTTGATCCTCCTTCGAGGAAATGAAATATTTAATGTTTTCAGTTCTTCTCACTGGTGTCGAGGCAAAGCGTGTTGAGTTTCGCCACTCAATGCGCATTGCCTTCAGAGTTCAGAGTTCCCTCTGCCTATACTGCTAATTGCGGAATACAGCGTGAAGCTGATTTAATAAGGAGTATATATTAAATATTTTTATTTTTTTTTAAAGTATAATTCACACTTAGGAAAGAAAAATACGTATTTAGAAAACGTATAAAAATTTGAACGTAGCGAGACTCAAACCCGCGCCTCCTGGAAACCGACCAGGCACTCTGACCACTAAGCCATACGTTCGGTTTCCAGGAGGCGCGGGTTCGAGTCCCGTTACGTTCAAATTTTTATACGTTTTCTAAATAAGTAGTATTTATTAATATTTTTCCGACCTAGTTATAAAAAAGAACTTTTACGTTGAATTTCACGAATACCCAAGTTAACATTTTTAAATACGAGAGAAGTGAAAATATAAGTAAAGTATTAGTAACTTCTTATTATTTACCAAGAAAAATGTTTATGCATAAAGAAAATATTACAAAAACCGCGTTTGGAGCTAGCGGCTTAAACGTATTGATTCATAAGAAATGCCTTGTGGAGTGGAAACATAATTCATGATTTAGTTGTGGCTTACTTCAAGCCCGCTGGGATGTCAGATTTTTTCACTTAAGTTTCAGAATTTAAATCATAAAATGCTTACGAAAAATATAAAATGAACTAGTTTAATTTGATTTATAGTTTTATGTTTTATATCAATGTGAAAATAAATGTTTTTAAAGAAAAATTCTGTAAATTGTTGTAGATACTTATACCTATGCTTAAATCCTTTTTTTGGTTAAGATTTAAAAATGAAATAATGAATTTTAGTTAAAGCTTAAACAATATTGGTTCTTTCGCCATCTCTAAAATGCATGGAAGTATAACATAATCTTGCCTACCATTCATATACCGATGAAATGAATTCCGTTCTATACTCAATTCAACATGTATTTCCTAACCGCAACATATATCTATATCTATTCACTGGTTTGAATGTGAAAAGCGACCGCTATTTCGATCTTGGGTCTAAGGTTTTGCTAATTACTGCTTTATGTCAATTCCTCCAAATATCCCTTAAAATTCTTTATATCAACATAATGTAAACGTAAACTTTCATCTTTCAATTAATTATTTGTCTTTGTAGTTAGACGACTCTGGTTTAACAGCCTGATATGCACGTACAATGTGTAGCTCAGGTAATAACGTTTGTTGACTTTTTAAGATCCATTTCATGGCAAATTTTAAAACAGTAAATCCACGGAAAGTACCCTATGCGATTTGATTACTTGTCACATTTCATAAAAAACACAGCAAAAACTATGCATAAACGCTCGTGTGTTTTGATTGCATTTACTAAGAAATTTTATTTTTTTTCTGTTTGGACTGTATACCTGAATATTTGGTAATAATTTCAGATTGATACATAAACGCGATCTGTAGATAAATATTCTTGATAGGTGGACAGACGAGCAGACGGACAACAAAGTGATTATTTAAATATTGTTTTTGATTCGAGACATTGCTGCCTGCTGTTGATTGGTGGAACTAGAGGCCGATCTTTGGCTATAAGAAAGAGAACACAAAGCCATATTTTTGGGGTCATACATTATTCCATTGAACTACAATAGCCTCATTTATATGAAAGTATATATGTTTATTTAAAATAAAGCTTCCTCGCATTCGCTATATTAAAGGCTGGAGCGAGCAAATAATCTATATTGATAGAGACTATAAAAGCTGGAGCCACGTAGAGTGTATTGTACGATGACTATGCAATAAATTGTAAAATTCAATTTTCTTCTCCGATAAGTTCTGAATGTATCTACTAAAATACTAATCCGTATGTTTTTACTGATGGTTTAAGGATTTTATGTAAATTACTATTTGATTAACTTACTCTATCAATATTTAATAATTAAATCTGACACTAGGATATAAAAAATTAAGCAATTAAATAAAATATGCTCAATATAGAGCAAATATGAAATAAGAATACGTCATACGTATGATTTTTTTTATATATTTTCTTACAAGTGGCATGGCCAGTCATGGCGCATGGATACAAACGTGTGCCTCGAGGGAATGAAATATTTTTAATGTATATTTTCATTTCTTCGCTCTGGCATTGAGGCAACGCGCGCCGTGAGTTATGCCACCAAACACGCAATGCCTCCAGAATTCGGCAGAAAGTGGGGAACGGAGTGTCTTAACACTAGGTTCCCTCTGCCTACCCTGCTGTGAGCGGGATACAGCATGAAGCTAATCAAAACTTTGGATTTTGAATAAATGTATAGAACTAAAATAAACGCGATCATTTCAAATAAAGAAATCGTTTAAAATATGTAAAGGCTAGTCATGACATAAATCAGAGAATAAGTAAAAAAAATGTTATTCACCATATCATTCTCTTACATAAATATGTAGAGTAGGTGTCAGAACTTGGTTACACCACTACAATACTACAAGTTACAACTACAACTAGGCAACTTGCCCAGAACAATACAGCTGTGTTCGTAACTTTGCAATACGAGATGTATCGCAAACCACAACGTCACTTCATGATATAAGATTGACATACTCATTTAATACTATACTTAACTACTGGTATGCTTATTCGTGTATTTCTTTAAGTTTCACGTCCCGCAAGCAGCAGAGCAGGCAGAGAATGCATAGTGTTAATACACTATTCTCTCCGTTTTTGGTACGTATAGACCATATACCTGTTTACACATGTGTCTATTTGCAACTGAACAGAAATTGTCCGAGCTGTTTGTATACAGCTGGTGATAATGTAATGCGTTTATTATGCTCGATGCGACGTATTGGAAATGGCAAAATTCAAATATTTTCCTTGAAATATCAGATAAAAATATATATTGTAATTTTAAAGTAAAATTTTCATAATTACATGTCTGAGTCTCGAGAGAATCCCCTTTTTACATTTAACTTTTTTTATATAATTTTGTTTATGTACATTTTTGAATTAATAATTTTGTCAGTAAACCACGACTGGCATCTGGATTACACTAGGCACAGGGGCACAAACATGCGAATGTAAACGCGACAGATTGTAGGTACGATTCCCACTCGAAGAAATGAAATATCGAATATTTTCATTTCCTCTATCGGTAACGAGGTATCGCAATACCATTAAACACACAATGTCTCCAGAATTCGTCGGAAAGTGGGAACAGAAATGTGTTAATAGGAACGGTGTGCCTTAACATTAGGTGCCCATGTTCCATTAGCCTATGTGCGGAATACAGCGTGAAGCTAAAATAATAAAATAAAACAAAAAATAGTAGAAGTTTTGTTAAGGAATTCACCACTTTAAATGAAAGCACATTTTTAAGTATTCTATAGAAGCCTAATACAATTAAAATGCAAGAGATTTTGCCAAAAATTAAAAAGTTTTTTTTTTTCAAAAAAAAAATATCTTTATTAAATAAAATGTCATTTGTTAATAATGACCTCTCAAAGCTCACTAAACTCTCAAAGCGACAACATCGCAAACGCCTCATTCACGAAATCGAGTCGCAGATACTGGCGGTGAAGTTTAACGTTATTTCTGTTTATTATAAAAAATACGTAAGTAAAATAATAAGCGTAAAATAGAAAGAGAGATATTTCTTTCTCATTCGGTTTTTAAATATAACTATATAATAGCACTTACACGATACACTAAAATGAAATCGTGTAAGCATTGTGAAGAGAGGGAGCTACTCACAAGCGCCAGATATATTCCCACGCTTAGTGTAAGGCCTATAATATATTTTATCTTTGTAGGCGCACGTTAGAGAATATCATTAACATTTTTCACAACGTTATATTCTCACAAAACTTTTCTTTGCAATTGTACTAACAAAAAAAAATCCTGCCATGGATCAATTAATAATAAGAATTTTAAGTCTCCCTATATTGTTCAAAATTCTGGGGTATTTTACTTCAACTATGTCTAAAAGATTCAAATATAGATTGAGATTCTCAGAAATATTTTTATTTTTTAATTGGAAATCAAATTAGTAATTGACTTTTTTGATGACTCCAGCTGAAATAAGGATACGGAAATGCAACTTATGAATTCATGTTATTTCTTGCAACAAACATTTATTTATAAAACAGCATACACTATAAAAACCAAGTAAGATGCTCACGTCAGGGTCAACTAAAAGCAAAGTTCGTGAAGATTTTTAATCACATTACACTTTCATAGTTTATGTTTCTCTTTGTTCGAGTATTCATTGTGCAAAAGAAGTGGAGGACAGTATTTCACCAAGTCTTCTCAATTCTTTAGGGATAGTGGGAGTGTACAAAGAAAAATATAAAAACAATCAAGCAAAAAAGAGTATCTATATTCAAGCACCGTATTTAGGGATATTATTTCAATTTTATTATTTATTTAATTTTCATTATTTCATATTGATTCAGGAATATCGTGAAGGAAGAACTCCATACTTCTTGAGCTAGGAGAAATCTTTGTTATTTACTGCCCGCCCATTTTATAATACGTTTTTTGTATGCGAGAGAAATCTATCACCGTAACCTGCTTAAATAAAACAAGAGAATTTAAATAAATAAATACAAAAGCTGTGAGTCGAACTTCCGCTTCAAGTGTTACAAATACGAAAAGTGTTACGATAAGTCATACGAATATCTATAATAAATTATTTTTTAACAAAAAACAAACTACACAGAATAAAATAAATTTACTTAACATAAAGCAATAGTACTTCGATTTTATTAAATAAGGAATATTAAACAAAGATATTATAATTTTGAAATCGGTGCCAAGTAAAACAAACAGGCTTAGTCATCTGATATTGTAGTAAGGTTGTTGTAGCATTAGTTTGACATCAAAGACTATTTTCAATCTACATTGGGCGTCAGTACTACTTAACGATACCGTAGCTTTATATTTCCTTTTGAGTGTTCGTTTACCTTTGAACAAGGCATTAACAGTTTACATGTAGATTTATATGGCTCACAAAATACGGCTTATTCGGATTCGGATTTCGGATCCTTAGGCTACAAGGCTACAGAGATGTTTATTTTCTTACCTATATCAAATATGTTTTATGCGTGATTTATATTTGATCTTCAATAAATAAAATTGGAATTTTATAAGATTTTATTATATTTTCTAAATTGCTATGATTTTTTTATATTATATTTAAATTAAACACTTCTATACGAGTGGATTTTCTCCCATTACTTCATAAATACTCAAGGTGAAAAATATATTTTTTTGTATATCAAACCGCATACAGCAGGGTAGGCAGAGGGAGCCTCGTGTTAAGACACTGCGTTCCCCATTTTTCGTAGAATTCTGAAGGCATTGAGCGTTGAGTGGCATAACTCAATGTCGCGCTTTGCCTCGACATCAGAACGAAAAAATGAAAATATACATTTAAATAAATATTCCATTTTCTCGAGTGGGGACCGAATTCACAACTAGTCGCGTTTACAGTCGCACACGACAGAAACATACGACAGTACCAAAAATTATCAATTTACAAAAAAAAAATGGAGTATATTTACATAAAATACATACATGACTACTAAACAAAATAGCTCTTGGTAGTGTAAGTTAACGATTACATAGTATATGTACATCCGTGTCGACGCGACGTGACGTAGTTGTCGTTGCGGGGAGTTTATTTTCAGCTGCATGCAGCGCGACGACAAACCTCGTTTGGGAAAGATTCAATATATTAGGATGCCACTACGTGTATTTGATGAATTTGTAGCTTCACAAACTAATACTGGGTCTCACGATCGTTGTTCGGGATGATATTTTAAATGTTTGCACTATTACTATTACCTGTATTTATTAAGATAGAAGATTTTTTTTCGATGCATTACCTGTTGAGTGGCTGAACTCAACGCCAAGGAATCTGTGTATTACTTTATGGTTATGTAAAAATTTTTAAATAAAAAGGATAAAATAGTGAATGCACTCTTTACATCCTAAATAAGGGAAAATATATAGTTTAGAATAGATTTTTTTATTTATTTCGTAACGCATTTGAAATGCGCATACGCCGGGTAGGCAGAGAGAACCCAATGCTAATACTCCTCCGCTCTCCACTTTCTGCCAAATTCTGGAGACATTGCGTGTTAAGTGGCATAATTTCCTCGAGTAGGAATCGAACCCACAAACTGCCGCGTTACAGTCACACTTTGTGCGCCTGCGCCACGACTGGCCTCAATATTTAGATAACACACCACCTGAGGCTCCTGTAGCAGGAGCATATTATATAATAGAACGATTACAAACGATCCCCTAATAAATGTTTCGTATCAATATTTAGGTTTGTTTGTGGAGGGTGAGATTAATCGAGACATATCATTTTATACGATATGAGTACAGTCACGTGCCATTCGGCCTGAAATATTACGACCTAAATATGCTATTGAAAACAATCTATCTAATATTTTGTCTTTAGAAAAATATTGTATTTTTTATATAAAATTGGCGGAAAATTCAATATAAAAAGGTATTGTTTATATATTATATATATTTATATATATATATATATATATATATATATATATATATATATATATATATATATATATATATATATATATATATATATATATATATATATCCACCACTCATCATGCAAAAAAATTCCGCGGAAATCCTCTGCCCACCAACAATAAGTATAAATATATATATACACATGTTATAATTTTTCTAATCACCAACTAGTATACTGCGCGTGTTTGTTTCCTACAATAGACAAATATCGTTTATTTTTAATTACATTATGTATTTATATGTTTTTAATAAAATCATTCACGCGATTAATACATATAATCCCCTTATTACCCAAATAAGGGGATAATGTCCTCATTGTTCATAGGGCACGATGCGGCGTTGTTTTTACAACAAAAATAGAGCAAGAAGAGCGGAGAAGTGTTGAAATCCAAATGAGCGGTTAAATAAAAACTGAAAGAAAAAAGGGCTTTAGAAAGCTCACTCTGACGTTGAAAATGAAGACGAGGACACGTTATTATGATACATATTTCAAGCCTTCAGAGCGTTGGATGATTTGTGAACTATGTGTACGTTGGGCACATACAGTGTATGGGGTTGGTGTACAGTGGTGTGGGCTGTGATAACGAATATAAAGAAGAATAGAAAGTGAGAGTTTCGTATTATTAAAATTAAAAATCTTATTTAATGGGTTGTTAGGACAAATTCTATGCCAAATTGTAATTTAATAAGTAAACAAAGGTTATGATCAGTTCTAATTTAGAAATATTTGCTTATTTTATTAAACTTATTTAACTTAACGTCCCCATTATGTTCTTCTCTTAAATAAATTTAATCTACTATACTATATTTATTATCTGTAACGACAATTTGAGACTATCAGACTTGTATCTATATTCATTTATACAAAGAGCAACTAAACCAACAGACACCGCAGCGCAGGGAGCGACGCCAGAGATTTCGTTATTAATATCGCTATAAATTATCACTTTACACACACTATTCGCGGTTGTGATTTAGCATATTGTTTAATTAACCCATATTTATTATGAATAGCAAAATATGATCTTTGTATTATAAACTATATATTACTTTTCTAAGCTTAGGCTAAAATTACTTGGATGTAAGTTTTTTTTTACAACTGCACGCTGTATCACGCACACAGCAGGGTAGGCAGAAGGAACCTAGTGTTAAGACTCCATTTCCCATTTTTCGGGTTGAGTGGTTAAACTCAAGGCCGCGCTTTGGCTCTATACCAAAGCGAAGAAATGAAAATATAAATTTAACATTTCGTTTCCTCGAGTGGAGATCGAACCCACAACCAGTCCTGTGTTAGTATATATTAATAGTTATTATTTAGTATTAGTAAATTTTTGACAAATAAATAAAATCATTATATATTATATTCGTAGAGGCTCTACAAAATATACAATAAATAATAACTTCCAACTGAGATCTTAGTCGCATTTGTTAGATACTGAATAATGTCGGTAGAAAGAGTAACATATTTACATAGATAGTAGATATGTTACTCTTTCTACGAATATTTTCTATATTTATTAACAGTCATTTTTCACTCGACCTCCATCATCGTTATGATTTACATATTTATTATGATATTATATATAACAATTTTGTAGTGACAACACTAAGTTCAAAGGCTGTATGAGGCTTAACATAAAGTTATAACAGGATGGCGAAATGTTTTTTTTTATTTAAGCGTCGCGTGTGTAGCAGGGTGGGCAGAGGGAACCTAGTGAGTTAAAAGACTCTCCATTATCCTCCGAATTCTGGAGGTACTGCCGCACAACGTCGCACTTTGCTTTGATAACAGATCGAGGAAATGAATATATTACATACTTAATTTCCTCGAGTGGGAATCGAACACACAACCTGTCCCGTTTACAATCACACGCCTTTGTGCCACGACTGGCCTCTAAATTTGAGATTAACAGCTAAAACTATCCATTTTTCCGTACTTTAGAGTAGATAGAGGGAAGTTAGTGTTAAGACACTCTCTTTAACACTTTTCACAAAAAAATCGAGTTTCCATGGTGAAAACCAATACTGCTCTATGTCTTCTTACTTTACCTTACTCTACCACAGCTGTTATTACGTTTACAATCACAGCCACTACAAGTCTGTGTCGCTGTTCGTTGACACTCATTGTTCATACTTTGCGAAAAAGATATGAAATGTTGAATAAAAACTAATGTTTAATTGAAAGAACTCTACAAAATGGTGCTTGTTTAATTATGGTTACGAGTACTTGAATTCTAAATTAATTTTTAGTATTCTGAAACTTTCCCGACAAAGCTTTGTTGGACTTCATTGTAGTTCCGCATATAATTAATTTAAATTATATGAATGTAATAAGCGAATTTTAATTACTAAATATATTTTCTACAAGAATAAATAAATATTAATCGGCTTTGATGGTTGTATTACCGATTCTATATATTTTTCATTTCGACCAATTTCTGCCGAAATAGTTAAATTCAAACAAAAAAAATATAGAAAAAATAAATTAACAGAAAATACCAATATAAAATTTGCTCCTAATCTAAAAGTTTACTCCAAATAGTATGTGGGGATCGTGTGGCTGTGATTTGCTGAACTCTGATTGATGTTAGCATTTCTAACTTTGGTGACTCGTGGGCGATCTAATCGGTCCTATGAAATACCACATTTTCCATGTTCACAGACAATATGAAAGTTAAATATTGGAGTTGTCAAACTGTTTGTAAGTTATTGATTGACCTGTACTGTTATTAAATAAGTATTATTCGTAGTTTTAGACCTTTATTATATTGAATTTTAAAATAAAATCAAATAAATCAGCTTCACGCTGTATCCCTCACATAGCAGGATAGGCAGAGGGAACCTAGTGTAAAGACAATGCGTTCCCCAGTTTCTGCCAAATTCTGGAGACATTGCGTGTTGAGTGGCAAAACTCAACGCCGCGTGATTGGCCTCTACACCAGAACAAAGAAATAGAAATATAAATTTAAATACATATTTCATCTCCTCGAGTGGGAATCGAACCCACAACCAGTCGGTTTTACAGTCACACTTTGTGCCGCTGCGCCACGACTGACCTTATTACATATATATTATTATATTGATTAATCGTAATGATTTTTTTTAAATATACATTTTTTCAGCTTCACATTGTATTCCGCATATAGCAGGGTAGAAGAAACTTTGTTTTAAGACACTCCGTTCCCTATTTTCCGCCGAATTCTGGAGGCATTGCCTGCTGAGTGACGGAACTCAACGTCGCGCTTTAACTTGATGTCAGACCGAACAAAAGAAAATATTAAATATTACATTTCATCCTGGGCCACGACTGGCCTCATCTATACATTATGTGATATAAAATAATTAAATAATTCGCCTATATTTTGTATTCGGAAATCAAATCTCTTACTGTTAATTATGCTTGGGATAGTTTTAATCAGTAATTACTCAATTATAGATCATTAGAAGTTCACTTAATACGCGCGCCATTAAATGTCTAAATGAAAATAAATGTATTGCACGTTTATTAATAAAGTAAATACTATACTTGTATAATTATTGCTATAGTTACATCAGATGAAGAAGAACCTAGTGTAATGACACTCTGTCCTACACTTCTCACCTGAATTGGAGATACTGTTTTCGGGTGGCGAAACTCAACGCCACGAAGCTCGTCTTAATGGAGCGGGGGTAAAATAATAATAATTTATCAGTAGTGTTACTTGCTTGCAACTATCGTGTTTTTCCGTAATGAACAATTTTGATCTTTGTAAAGTGCGCAAAATATTTAATATATTTAGAAAGAAATAATCCTGTATGTTTTAAAATAGTTTAGTAAATATATCTTTATTTATTGCAATTTGTATTTTGTACAATTTAAAAATGGTCACATACTGTGGGTTATCCTTAAGAGATAGACATATGCTGTCGCGGAATTTATAGTATAGAAGTATATATATAACTTTATGTTAATCGTTTTGACGGAACCCACTATACCGACGGTTAGACTAACCGTACAGCGAGTTGAAGCTAGTGCATAAAATATTAAAAATATTCTATTCATATAATTATAACAATTAAAAAAGTACTCGTATATCTATTTAAAATAATCGTTTCATTAATCAAATACAACTTCACTCTTTATTTTCACACTAGACAAAGTTCAATATTTGTTTCCCACGGAAACTTTTTCTCGCCTCATGTATACCATATGCTTACAAAACTTGTTTATTTAATATTTATGAATATACCAACTATATAGATGTAATATTCTTTTTAAGAAATTTAGTTTCAAAGATGAAAGCAATTTCTTTTTATAAATTCTTTAGATTCATGCTGTATCGCATATAGCAGGGTAGGCAGAGGGAGCCTAGTGTTAAGACACTTCGTTACCCACTTTCCACCGAGTTCTGGCGGCATTGCGTGTTGACTGGCGGAACTCAACGCCGCCCTTCGCCTCGACACCAGAGCCTAGAATTGAAAATATAAATGTATATAAACATTTCATTTCCTCGAGTGGTGATCGAACCTACGACCAATCGATTTTACAGTCACACTTTGTGCCCCTACGCCATGACTGCCCTTATTAATGGCCTACCTAATGTTAATCCGACCTAGTACATATAATAAACATTTTAATTAATAATTGCCTACCAACTGGTAAGAGATAGCCACAATAATGTAAGGAATTACCCTTTATGTAAGCGTTTATCTTATAGTTATTGAAATTGTACGCTTCAATTAATCCTTATAATTAACAACAATCAAACAAATCGATCTTCAATATAAGCAATAGGGGAAGATATGTTTTATATTAAATATATTTAAATTTGTACTACTACTAGTTAATAGCTACGAACACCTCTGCTTAAGATATTTCACCTAACGTTATGAAGCAGTTTCACGCTGTATCCCGCATATAGCAGGGTAGGCAGAGGACACCAAGACTTTCAATTTTTCGCCGCATTTTGGACATACGCTTTGTCAATCAGAGCAGGTTAATGAATTTAATTATAATAAATTTCCACGAATGGAGATTGAACCCAGAAATATCGCATGTTGGATACCCAAAATAAAATCATAATATTTTTAAAAGCATCTCTCGTTTTGTGAAGTGTTGAAATTTACTCCACTCTCCTTCAAATACCGAGATATTTATGGCGGACTTAAACGCCACCGCCGCCACACGCCTTAATAGACCTAAAAAAAGAAAGACAAAAATAAATTAAATATATCCGTTATTTAATCCAAAATGATATTACTATTAGGTATAAAATCATCTACATAAAAACGTTGTACTGTTGACAAAATCATCGAAAATTCACTAAAGTAACAAATGAAATCAGTCGGTACCCGATTAATGTATTTGTGGCTTGCGGTCCTCTGCTCGGGCCAAGTTAAATGAATTTAGTTCGATGTATTCAGTATTGAATTGTAAAGTAATGTTTAGACAGGTGCTATTATACTTTATATTAGTAGGCTGTTGGTGTAGTGATGTGATTATGATTGCTGGACAAGAAGAAGTTATAATTCGATGCTCTACGTTTGATTACATTGAGGCCATCGTGGCGCAGGGGCGCAAGGGTGTAACTGGATCGCGACGGTTGTCGGTTCGAATGAATGGAACATTGCGTTTCGAGTGTCGTAAGTAAGTACCCCTTTTTATTTTATGACCAAAGCTAAGCAATGGAAAAAAAACACTTTCTATAATACCATACTTTTTTAAATCATTTAACATACATAAAATTAAAAATACATATTTCTAAAAATAATGAGATTTCTCAAAGTATAAATATAAATAAAATTGCTAATTTTTCATTGTGAACTATAAAATAATTTTCTTTATTCTATTGAAATTGGATTTGCGGTATACCTTTAAGCACTTCAATAAAACATTTGGAAAGCTGGGAAGTTAGATTAACCAAAGCAGTGAATAGAAGATTTGTTTTGAGGATTCTTTAGATGTTCAATAGCTTTGGTTTTCTAAAGGTGT
Organism: Heliconius erato x Heliconius himera; assembly: GCA_013421005.1. Classification (NCBI taxonomy): domain Eukaryota; kingdom Metazoa; phylum Arthropoda; class Insecta; order Lepidoptera; family Nymphalidae; genus Heliconius; species Heliconius erato x Heliconius himera. The sequence continues at coordinate 33,888 of JAATLQ010037995.1, read as the reverse complement.
GAAACCTTGTGAGACGAGTATAGAGTGTTACGAATAACATCTCTGTCTTTAAGGGATTTTAACAATAAAAAACTTGTTTATAGAGATAGAAACATTATACTGTACGTCTAATCATCTTCCGTTCAGTCGTTCTGTCGCATAAAACAGCCTCTTTGAAGCACTATAAATGGCGTAATTACAGTTTTTATCTCGACTTGTATGCAGATATCATGTATCTATAGGATAAATCGACATCCACAATTGTTAGAGTGAGATAGAATCGGAAGCTTGGTGGAAGCTCATATTGGTGGAGAGGGTTTCCGCTGGGTTTTAGTAGATAGGATCGGTTTCACCGATGAGTCCTACAGTACCGCTCGCCGTAAGGCACTTGCCATCCGTACGGGCGGTCTGTGTAAGTGCATTTCCTAGCGAAAAAAAAAAACAACGAGGCCGCAGGCGGCTTGCTAGTAAGCTATAAATACCGTCGTGGCGTAGCGGCATAGTGTCTGACTGTAAATTTTTTGGCTGTGAGCTTGATTCCCACTTGGGACTATGAATTATTTGCATTTTTTCACTCTAGTAATACAACAGAGTACGGTGCTGCGTTCCTTTAATCATTACGCAATGTCTCAAAAATTGGACTGACATTAGGACATTAGTGTCATATCATATTATATATACCTACCATTCTGCATATGCGGAATAGAGCGTGGACCTAAAAATAACTATAAATACACGCTAACATCTAATTTATTACATCTATTAAAAGCTTATTTATTTAACAACATAAATTATAAGAACAATATATATTTTTTTATTTACATTAAAACCATTGAAGTCGCCCCTTTTCTAAAGTAATTTAAAGATAATTTAACTTTAAACAAGACAAACTTGTTAGGTACTCTATAAAACTTGGTCTCACTTCAACGACTGTAGTCTAAATTATTTAAAATTTGTACTCTATCTACAAGAAACTAACCCTTAATCATATTTATAATCCGTATAATATATGCTATAAATATGTAGATTTGTTTAACTTCATGCTTTGTCCCACATACCAGATACAGACACAGATATACTAGGTTTAAACCTACTTTGTCCTCTTGAATTCGAGACATTGCATGTTAAGTAGCGACACTTAACGCCGCGCTGTCTCTAGCAAATCTGCTAAGAATCGAATCCTCAGCCATCATGTACATAGGCAGATCCACTGCGCTACGATAGCATCATATACACGATATATACCAGACAAAAGATTTATATAAAAGTGCCACTTTTAAAAATAGTGCTGAGTGTTACAAATGTAATGCATATTCGTATATAAATTTTTCATGCATTTTCTTCTCTGTTTACTCACGAAATGTTGCGGCGTAAGTAATTACAGGATGTTGTAGTAAAAACTCATACAGAGTAAGTGTTTTCTTATGTAGATATATTTCAGCCTGGGCGGGTTATTTAAATTATCATTTACTAACTGATGTTGGTAACTCCAAATATTAACTGGTGAAACCTGAAATTTGTCAATGTGCGGGTTTGTACGTCATAGTATAGGTAGTAGGTTTATTTAAAATAAATTTCTCTTATACGTTAACCGCCACGTGATACGTAGAAAAGATATTCATATATTCCAACGACATGCATTCATCCTGGAGACATTTATAAATTAGAAGTTAAACAACTAACATAGATAACAGAAGTAATGCGTATGGCCACTAAGCGTCTCATATATGTTATAATGAGGAGTGTATTGGTATAAATTATATCTAAAGAATATTTTATCCATACACTATATTAGCACAATACTAAGTAGATTAAATAAAAAAAAATGCTTCACGCTGTATCCCGCACACAGCAGTGTAGGCAGAGTGAACCTACTTTTAAACACCCCCTACTTTCCACCGAATTCTGGTGACATTGCTTACTGAGTGGCGAAACTCAACGCCGCGCTTTGCCTCGACACCAGAGCAAAGAAATGAAAATATAAATTTAAATAAATATTTCATTTTCCCAAGTGGGAATCGAACCCACAACCATTCACGCTTACAGTCACACTTTATGTCACAGCGCCACGACTGGCCTGAAATTATTAAATAGGAATGAATCAAAAATAAAATTATCAATAAAATATCCATTTAACCCTCAAACACAGCTTTATAAGCTCTAAATATATATGTGTGAATTTCAGGATAGGTATACTCCTTTTACAGGAACAGCACATAGGCTAAAATATTTTAAACCCATATCTAAAGAAATTAATCAAGATACCTCAACAGTTTAGACGTAAGGTTTTTTTTATTTCTTTTTGTTTATCCATACCTGTATTACGTGTAACGCAGTTACGCATTATCTATGCGTAAATAACTTAAACACATCCTACTAAAAATCAATTCTTTAATAATTTTTAATTCTTAAATAACTTAAATACTACTAATCGTTGCCGATCCTGTGTATATAAATAAACCATTTCATACTATTTAAAAAATAATTAATAAATAAAGCTGAAAATCTGATAGCACTATTTCTCGATCGTTGCACAAAAGCTTTAGCGAAAATAGAATTTGATAAAATAAATAGAATATATACGACAAATCTTCAAATCCTGAATTGCAAGAAACCTTTTATTAAGAGAGCACTGACTGGAATTACTAATGTAAGCGTACGTAATACTTGTTAATTATTTATCAACCTTTTTCACTTGATCACTTTTCTTAGACACCAGTACATTGACACTACTACAAACTTGGCAGTATAAAAATTTTACGGATACACGGTACGGACCTTAAAAAAATATGCAACTACGTCATTTTTGCACCAAATCAACAATTTGTATGTAGAATGCAGACAAAACTTAACCAAGTGAGACACAACTACTAACCTAACCCTTAACCTTCGCGTGCAAATATGAATACTTCCATACATAAAAGTAAACGTGACTCATCCTCATAAATTATGGCTAATTTAATGTGAATTTATCAAAATCTGATATTAACACATTGTTGTTATTTATGGGTAAAACGTAGTACGTGACAAGGTGAACTGGAACGGTACACGCGATTGTCGCCGTGTGGCTGAGGTCGGTATGTTGCACGTTCTGTTACATAACACTAAATTTATATTATCTGTATTTTTATAGTATGTCGATTACAATGGCAATATTTATTTTAGCCTGGATTTATTTAGTTTTTTTTTATTTTCTCCCAATTAAGATGTTTACAAAATATTTCATGAAAATAGCGTAGGGGCATAAAAATGCGACTGTAAATGTCTATCGCATTTGTGTCGTTGGTTCCATTCCCACTTGAAGGTAATGCAAAATGAATTAAGGAAGTATTGATGCGCTTTGCCTCGACTCCAGAGCGAAAAATAAAAAAATAAATTGGAATAAATATTTCAATACATCGGGCGGGGATCCCCCAACCAGTCGCGTTTACAGCCACACACTTATGCCGCTGCGCCACTACTAGCCTGGAATTATAAATAATTTGAATGAAATCTACTACTACTATTACTGCCAACTACAATATTAGCAGTAATACCCAACTGGCTCGCAACTCACTGTAACGTAATATTTGGAATAGCGCCTAAAGCCGCATTTTAAAATTATTCACAAAATAGCATCTTCTCTCGCCAAATTATCTTGAAAATCTTTCGATTTCCAAATTTTAGAGAAACTTTGCTGTGGTTGCTGTAATGAAAATCGTAAAAATGGTGCAGAAATTTCGCCGAAATATGAACGCGTGCCTATCTTAATTGGATGGATTGATTGGACACCCATCCTATCCAAGTAGTGCAGATAGGAATTAGCCTTGCGTTTGGAAATTCGTGCATGTATTTTTAAAATGATTTCTCTTTTAATAATGTATACTAATAAAAGTTATACAAGAATATACTAATATAAAATTTTAAATAAAAATGTCAGGCTTAACTCAGCAACTTTCCCACTAATCTTGACACAGTGTCCTGTGCTCTACACTGGGCAGCTTTAAATCCTTCGTAGAGCTACTTACACGGCGACATGTAGTGTGTCAAGCTGACACATTTGACAAATATGGTCCTAGAGTAAAGCCGAGGTGATACTGAGTGCGATACTTTCCCGTGAGAGGTATTATACTTTTCATTCACAAGACGACATTGAATTATGAAGGATCCTTTCTAAAGTGCATCCAACGCTCAGGAGATATTTAACAAATTTAAAATTGTGAGCATTATCTGTTTTTACCCGTAAACATTTAAAAACATTCAACATAACAATTTCAACTAAATAAAATGTTTAACATAGATTGTTATATAACATGTAAAATTTATGTGACATATATGTATATATTTAGCGTTGTTTTGTGAATTACATATCTCCTCAAATCGATTAGATTCGAGGTAGTAAAAATATAGATTATTAGGTGTCGGGAACACACACTTCGTCTAATCGGATTGAGGAGATATGTCATGTTATAAAGAAATTGTTATGTTGAATGTTTTTAATGTAAGATAAGGCTCTCTTTACGAACCCTCCTCCTACATTCAACTAATATATAAACCAGAAAAGTACAAAAATAAAGGCTTAAAAGTGTTTTACCTTTCAGTTCTCAGAAACAAGAACTAAAAAAAATATTTAATCCGTGTTCATTTTACCTTTTTTTTAGCCACTTACAGCGAGCGTCATTAACTCCGCACAGTGCACACTCAAATAGATATTAACAAAGCAACACTCCAACTTCATGAAAGAAGTCCATCAAAATCCCATTAGCAGCTTGGGGACAATTTACAAAAATCTTCTAGTGGAAACATGCCAACTATTTCCGAATTATTTTTTAAATATAACAATAACATGGACAAATAAGTAATAACATGGCTGTATTGTGGCGCTGTAATGAAGCGTCTGGCTATATATGTATATAATTCTTATCTGAGAAAGCGTTTATAACAAGATCTTTGATTTTTCATTCGTATTTTCGATTGACCTCCATCTACCGGCGTCAACTCAGTACTGAAGTGTTATTAAAATATACACGATTAATTCGGTTAAAGGTTAAAGGTTAGAGACCAGTCGTGGCGCAGAGGCACAAAGTAAACGCGACAGGTTTTGGCTCAATTCTCATTCGAGGAAATGAAATATTTAATAGTTTCAACTTCTTCGCTCTGGCGTCGAGGCAAAACCGGGGTTGGGCTCCGCCACTTAGCACGAATTCCTCAAAAAAATGGGAAACGCAATGTATTAACACTATGTTCTGTTGTGCGGGATACAGCGTGAAGCTGAAAAAAAATCCGTCAAAAAATATTTTCATTATTCTTATATGGTTAGACATAGTGAGGCTAAAGGTTTTGTATATAAAGTAACGAAGATAGGAAATGTCATATAAAAATGTTTTATCATTACATTCTCACTACATACGAGTATATGAATAATCGAGATGAGCCTATCTATTCTTTTATCATGCAGTATCATTTAAACCAAACTCCGTCTAATGTCGGTGCAACATTCGAACTCAGCCGGCTGGCAATGATTTGTTTGAAATTCACTTGCAAGATCCATACTTGTTAAATAAACAAGGTGATTTGAAAATGTAATAAAAGTTCAATTAATAGAAGATTCGTCTACTATATTTGTTTTATTTTCCCTAACTGAAATATATTTAAGTATTTATCGTTTTTTTCGAAACAATTTTATGTATTTATTACTTTTATAAAAAAAGAACAACAAAAAAAAATGTTAATATAATATGATCATACTGACATTTCATGCGGTTAAAGTATCTCCTATTAATCAATAATCAGCTTCACGCTGTATCCCGCAGACAGCAGGGTAGGCAGAGGGTACCTAGTATTAAGACACTCCGTTTCCCACTTTCCGCCGAATTCTGGAAGAATTGCGTGCTCAGTGGCGGAACTCAACGCCGCACTTTGCCTCGACACCAGGGCGAGAAAATGAAAATATAAATGTAAATAAATATTTCACTTCCTCGAGTGGGGATCGAACCCACAAACAGTCGATTTTACAGTCAAACTTTGTGCCTCTGCGCCACGACCGACCTCAATCAATCTCCTATTAAAATTTCTAATAATGAACAAACATTCCTATTGAACTTCAAATTCACTAACCCAAGCCAGTTATAACTTCTCGTCAAATATAATCCCCACTAAACTGTGAGTTCCTCATCATTTGACTGTAATTTTTATAAAAAACGAGACCTTTTTGGGTTATCCATAACATTAAAATGGCCTACGAAGTAGCTCGACGATAATCGCGGACTATCAGCCAAGCAAAGGAAGGTATTTGAAGTTAAATTTAGTGCTCGGTGAACTACGTAAACCATTTGTGTTGTCATTTTAGGTTTTAGTAATGTACTTGTTTTATTATATAAGGTTGACTAAACGACTTAAAAAAGGAAGTTAGAAATTTTAAATACTTGTATGTACATATGTATTAATAATCGTCGTCGCGATGCAGTGACACGAGCATTTGATTGTAAGCGCAATGGTTGTGAGTTTGATTCCACTCGGAGATATGAATGTAAGCGCGGCGGTAAGTTACGCCATTGAACATGCAATGCCTCGATAATTGGACGCAAAGTGGAAAACGGAGTGTTTTAACATTAGGTAGGTACTCTTTGCCTACCTTACTACATGCGGGACACAGAGTGAAGCTATGTTAGAAAATAAAAGTCATATCGAAATAAGAGATCTTTTTAAAGGAATTTAAATTACTATATTTCAACATCCAGCATCCAGTGGCCAATCGTGGCGCAGGGGCTCTCAACTACTACTACTAAAGCAGTGGCATTGTGTTAATAGGGGGCACTTGCTTGTAGGTAACGGCCCCTATTAAAATTACGTAGTATCTCTTTCAAAATAGTTTAGAATATAGACGATGTGTGTTTTTTACGTGTTTTTTTTTAAAAACGATTTTTTACGAACGAGCGATTTCTAGCAATAATATATATATGTATATATATATATATATATATATATATATATATATATATATATATATATATATATATATATATATATATATATATATATATATATATATATATATTTCCTTTCTTTACTCTAAACTGGGTACAGAAAGAAGCTAAATAAAAAAAACTCTATATATGTACGCACATTTACTTGCAAGTACATGAACTCAATCGTGATAATAATAGGGTCAATTGCTTGGGGCGTAACATTTTATTTATCTCATATGAAGATCATAAAATATTAAAGGTGTTCGTTCTCTAACATTGATAACAAAACAGAATTAAGCATATGATTTTATATTATACTATTTTAATTCTTTATTTTATTTGTTAAGGAATAAAAGAGAAAAGCTTCACGCATGTTTCCAAATAACAGGGTAAAAGCAGAGCGAACCTGATATTAAGATACTCCGTTTCCCACCTTCCATAGATTTTTTTGATTGGCAACTCTACGACGCGCTTCCTCCAGAACGGGGAAGTAAAAATATATAATAAAAATAATTATTCCCCAGAGTGGGAATGAAACCCATAAACGTCGCGCCCATAAAAGTCAAATGCTGCGCGACGATGATCTCGATCAATTATCATGGTTATAGTCATTTATATACACAAAATTTGATTTCCCACAGTACATTTTGTGTTGAGTAGTAAAACTCAACTTTACACTGTATGTTGTTAAAAAAAAATCAAATCAGGTTCACGCGTATCCCGCACACAGCAAGGTAGGCAGAGGGAACCTAGTGTGAAGACACTTCGTTCCCCACTTTCTGCCGAATTCCGGAGGCATTGCGTGTTGAGTGGCAGAACTCAACGCCGCGCTCTCACTCGACACCAGAGCGAAGAAATAGAAATATAAATTTAAGTAAATATTTCATCTCCTCGTGGGAATCGAACCCACAACCAGTCGGTTTTACAGTCACACTTTGTGCCGCTGCGCCACGACTGGCCTTATGTTGTTAGGCTCATCATTTTAAAAACATCCTTACTTTGATCTCTTTCCTTTGATTTCAAATTAACTTTAGTATTAGCTATTCTAAGCATTTTAGTATATAATTATGATATTATTAATAAAAATCCCTCAATACGTACTACAAGTATGTCTTATAAAATCTAATATTCCCCCAGATTTGCTTATAATCTCGATTTCAGTTTTTTTTCTATTTTTTAGTTAAAAGCAGAAAAGTTATTTTGAGTTATGGAGGCCGGTTGTGTCATAGGGGCACAAGCTTGAACAAACAAACTGTAAACGCGAAAGGTTGAAGGTTCGATTCCCAAGGTTATATTGCTTAACTCGTTATCCCACAAAGCTGGATAGTCAGAGAGACCTTAGTGTCAAAACACTTCGTCTTCAACTTTCCGCATTATTCAAGACTTTGCTCTTGAGTAGCGGTACTCAACGACGCATTATATATATCCAGCAGAATAATAGACTAAATAGAATATAATCTAAATAACGTTAAATTACTATATTTACACCGCAATATAAATCAAATAAAGTCAAACAGTCTGTGAAATAGAAACATCGCCACAAAACCTGTCAGGATTGTAATGAATGAGCAAAAGAAACGAATTGTTTATTTCTTAGCATTTTGTTAGCGGTATTTTGTAAGTGACTTATATGAGTTCCTATGAAAAGGCAGCTTTTGAAGACTTTAAGGTTGCATGGCTTATTGTGAAATTTCCTTTATTTATGTCTATTTATCAATTGTTAACTAAATCAAAGTTTAATTTAAAAATAATCATAAACATGAGGCCGTTGTGACACAGTGGCACAGGTGTGATTGTAAACGCCATGATTTTAGGTTCAATTCTCACTAGGAAGCGGCATTGACTTTGATTGATTAATTATACAACTATATTAATTTATTATTACAAAACAATTTGTAAAATAAGCTCATATTTATTCATTTAATCTTGCGTCTTATATTTTTTTAAGTAAAAAGAAAACTTATTGGTAACTTTGTACTTTCAATACAATCACTGAGAATGAGAGTTGGGAAGTAAAATAAAAAAGCCGTATAAAGCGAAATCAATCGACATTTACCCGACAGCATGAAACAAAGGAAGGTAATGTGTTTATTTATCAGTTTATATGTGTACTACGTTTGTTCTTTGACTGGTAATCCTACTAAACATGAGATTGCTTTTTTCTTATTAGTTTTCGAGTTTTTTTTTATTATTATCTCTAACAATATTTTTAAGCTACTAATATACAGACGGTTTTTGTTATCATTACTTTAAATGAAAGCACAGTTTATACTACTCTATAAAAGCCTAATACAATTAAAACAAAAGAATATTTGCCAAAAATAAAAAAAAAATGTAACAAAATAAATAATAAAATTTTCGTTGTAAAATAAAACGCCATTTGCAATGAATAAAGCACACAGACACAAACCTATCAAAGCGACAACATTGCATACTCCTCCTTTACAAAATCGAGTAGTAGATGTTGCCGGTGAACAGTAAACGTAATACAGTATGGATAAAAATCGTAAAATGAAAAAAAAATCCTACGTCTCTAAACTGTTGACGAATCTTGATAAATTTTAGGTATAGGTTTGAAATATTTTTCTTTATATGCTGCCCCCGTAAAAGGAGCGCAGACGCTTCCACCCTGTACATATTCAGACCAGGAAAAATTGTCAGTAATTTTTCACCTTGCAACAGCCAATCTAAGTAAATGCTTCTTAGAGTTGGCCTCAGTGCTTTGTTAAAAGATAATACAGAAGGATAACGATAACGATCGCTATATTTCTTAAAATTATGTTATTTTAATATTTCTTTTTTTTAACTTCCTGTTGCTTCCTGCACATAGCAGGATAGAACAAGAGGAAGGCTGGGAATCTAGTGTTAAGATACTCTGTCGCTAATAAAAACACTTTCACTCCACATTTTCCGCTCTCGAGGCAATGCATGTTATCGCGTTGTTACCTGAGTGAGAAAATAAAAATATTAATATTTCTTTATCCTGCGTAAATATCGAACTCACACACTCGCTTTTTACTAATTTTCATATGTTATCAGACGACTGTACGTGATAATTTGTTTCTTATTTTTTCAAGTAAGAGATTATTGAGACGACACTTGGTTCACAAAGTCCCAATACTTTTTCTCTTCTGCCAATATATAGCGTGAAGTAATATATGGAAAATGGGGAAAAATGTGAAAACTGGCTCTTGCCAGTTTTTAGTGTCCTCACTACGTTCTCTACTCTCTGCTTTATTTAAATTGCGTTTTTCAATAGCAGAACTTAACACAGCCTTATAAAGGAAATAAAAATAATTAATTCCCACAACCATCTCGTTTACAATCAGTAGATAAAAATCAAGTAATGTATAGCCAAAAGCGCCGAACTTCTTCATGTTGCATCGTTCGTTCGTCAAACTAAATATTTATTAATTTTTCTATAAATATTTATTATTGTTATTATTTTTTATCAAGCTATATTCTTTAAACTTTTAAGCAATGTTTATTTTACTCATTTATTAATGTATAAACTCTTGGAAAACGTTTGAAATGAGAGAAAACATTTTTAAATACTATTAAAGCTTATTCTTTGATTCGTATAGTTTCGTTTGATTTGTCGTCTCGCTTAAGTTTTTTTTTATTTTTATCTTCAAGACGTTTCCTTTGTAGCAAATAGATAAAAGATTCTTATTGTGATATGAAATAAAGGGAAGAAATAAAATTTTATTTTTATATATAATGCTTATGACGTTTACTTATTTATATGTTAATAATATTTTGTGAATTTATTTAACGTTAATCAAATAATCAGCTTCACGCTGTATCCCGGCACACAGCAGGGTAGGCAGAGGGAACCTAGTGCTAAGACAACGCTGCGCTTAACCTCGACACCAGAGAGAAGAAATAGAAATATAAATTTAAGTAAATATTTCATCTCCTCGAGTGGTGATCGAACCCACAACCAGTCGGTTTTACAGTCACACCTCGTGCCGCTGCGCTACGACTGGCCTCATATTTATTATTTAACATTAAAATTGTATAATCTTTAAAATTTTGTTAGAAATTTTGTCAAACACGGTTAAATTATAAAAAAAACACACACACTTATACTCAAATAGATGACTACGAAAAAGAATGATTTAGTGGTTCCAGCCCCTCGGCTAAATGAGGCTAACAAAAATTTGCCTTACATAATTTTTTCCTAAATTCTAATTCGGTTTATGGAGCAGAAAGAAGTCGTTTAGAATCACTGCTTTGTGTTTTGATTCATTTTAAAAATTATACTTATTATTTCAAAGGTAATTACGAATTAATTGAAATTGTGGACAGAATTATGGGAATAATTAAAGTAAAATACGATACAATTTTAGTACAAGGTTAATTTAAGAATCACCAAAAGTTAGCTTCGAAAACCGTTAAAATTTTAAATATATGGCCATTTTTTTCATCATTTAATTATTTATTTATGAGGTCCACCAACAGAATATATACATTACATGGAAAAATACACAAGTTAAATAATAAAAAACATTACAGGCTATGATTATTATGATGTAGTGGCTATTTTATTATACTGACACAAGAGTATCGGTATGAGAGAATTCATTCCTAACTTAGTTTTGTAAAATTTTTAATTGAAATATTGCGGTCTGCGGGGTATATTATTTGGTACATACAAAACAAGCTGGCTGACTAAATATTCTGAATCTACATTATGGTTAAACAACTTGTATAAAAAAGCAAGTTCAACAGAATTCGGCGATCTTCCAGTGGAATTAAACCAAATTTTTTTAGGTGCAAATCATAGCTGAGAGATTTAGGGAGTTTAATTTCACGAGGCCAATCGTGGCGCAGCGGCACAAAGTGTGACTGTAAAACCAACTGGTTGTGGGTTCGATCCCCACTCGAACAGATGAAATATTTATTTAATTTTATATTTCCATTTCTTCGCTCTGGTTTCGAGGCAAAGCGCGGCGTTGTGTTCTACCAGAGACAGCTCACAGTTGCACGTTTATGCCCATGTTAAGACACACCATATTACAATATTAAAATATAATAACGAATTAGCTTAAGAATTAAGAATAATTGTTAAATAAGAATTTATTTAAGAACAAATTCTTCCACGATACCTTTTAGGTATTTCCATAGTATTTTGTAGTAGCTTTCAAGTTTAGAACTACACATAGTTTACCTTGCTTGTGATTGACGTAGAAACTGTTATTAGTTTTCGCTCTTGAGATTGAGATTGGGCTCCACAAACTTTCTTCATATCAAGTGAAACGTAAAATTAAGACAATGTAAGAAACAAGGGTATTTCAATTTAATAAAGTGATTTAACTATATATTATACTTTTTCCATGGTTTATACAGAATGAATAATATCATTTTTACGAAAATTACAAATGGAGTCTAATAAATTCTTTATATTTAATGTAATAATTGCTTTAAAAGTTTTGAGGTTGTTGGTGTGTGGTTGGAGGTGTGTTTCAGTCGTGGTGAAGTGGCACGAGGTGTGACTGTAAAACCGACCGGTTGTGGGTTCGATCCCCACTCGAGGAGATGAGATATTTACCTAAATGTATATTTCCATTTCTTCGCTCTAGTGTCGAGGTTAAGCACGGCGTTGAGTTCTGCCACTCAACACGCAATGCCTCCAGAATTCGGCAGGAAGTGGGGAACGGAGTTTCTTAACACTAGGTTCCCTCTGCCTACCCTGCTGTTGCGGGATACAGCGTGAAGCTGAAAAGAAGAAGTTTAAATCTAAATATTTGGCATAACAAACATAGTATTTAAAACGTTGACAAGACTAAAAATAAGAGGGTAAGGCCAATGATAGTAATGCAATATCAAACGTATATCACTATCGTAGTTCACATCCATTTGATATCTATATTATATTGATTTTATATTAAGGATATTATAATAGTAGAAGTGTATATTAAGGATATTATAATATTAAGGATATATATGAAACTTCTTCATATGCTTTATGTTATTTTATACACAATTTATTAAATATTAGTATTTGTGCTGTGCTATGTATTATGTCAGGAGAGAGAACTTATACAACGAACAAAATCGCATTCCACTCATAAACTCTTGTCCCAAATAAATAACTTGAAACTCTTTCTTGAACATTTTTTACCATTGCATTAAAATACATAGATACAAATATTGGTAATAGTTTCAAATAAATTAATAATTTATTACTCTACAGATTTATTTATAAAATAAACGTAATGTAATACGCACAAAGTGTACAATCGAAGCCGCGAACTAAAAGTCAGTAGTTTTATACAATTACACGTCAAGATAAGCCATGTTTTATAGTTTAGCAACAATAAGCTTGGCTTGTACAAAGAAGTTTTCTATAGAAGCAATACTGCTTCTATAGAATAAAGGCTAAGGTGGTTTTGATGGCGTTTAGAAAAAAATATCCACGAGCATTTTTACACCTAAAGTTTTAATTTTGCAATTGTTTTTAATCTCTATAGGAAATCGCTATAAGTAAGAATCATAAAATTTTGGGCAAAAGTGAAAAACACTGTTTTAAAACTTTAATTTCCAATAAGGCGCAGTTGAGAAGTGTAAAGATTGTTTAAACTTTAAATATATTTACTTAGAATTCCTTTCCTAAGTGTGGATTAACACTTTAAAACTGTAAAAAAATATTTAAATATATTTATTTTTTTATATGGTTAGATAATGTGGAGTCCTACATTATGCCAAACTAGTAAATTAAATTTAATAGAGACGTTAATACCGTGTTGTCTTTGGTAAATGACCTTAGTAGGTACAAAAATGTATTAAAAAATATATTTTTAAACCAAGTTCATAATTCATAAAAATGGTTATTTTGATTATTTGCTTTAACATACATGTTCTACTCTACGACCAATCTATTTTCAGACCTTTTCGGGAAGCTCGCTATTTACGTAGCGTATACGCGTACGCCTCTAAAACTGAACATTTTTCTATTTAAAGTTACAAATACTACTATCCCATTGCCACTGTTAAACAAAGCTATTTAGTTGTTCTCTTTTTGCGTAGATATATTTAACATATTATAAAAATCAGTATAGATTTTTTTGGGATTAATCTAAACAAACACATACTTGCCTCATGGAGTCATGTGGGTTTGATTCCCACTCGATGACACTATATATTACATACTTTCTTTTCCTCGTTTTGATAACGAGGCAAAGCGCGGCGCAGAATTCTGCCAATCAATACCCAATACACAAGAAAATGATAATACGGCAAAAAAATGGGAAAAATTCCTTTGTTCTTACTGTTTACCCTTTGCGGGATAGAGCGTAAAGCTAAAAAACTAACGCCGACAAAAGATTGCTTATTATGGCGCTGAGTAAGTCACGGTGTTATACAGAATCGTACTCCACTGCGAAATTTCAAACATGAAAATCGCATCTAGCCCTTTCTACCGAGTGGAAGACACAAACTTGAAACGAATGTCTTGTTTTTGTTTCCGCGGATGCAAACAAGCAGACCTATTCACCGCGATAATAAATAGAATTTTTCAGAGCATATTATAGAAGAGCAAATTTAAGTAAAATCCGTTGAAAAATTTCGTTGAAATTTGTAATCAAATATTGATCAATTCTGGTTGATATGGATGTATGTGTGTGTGTGTGTATACTAATAGACTTACTTCATAAATTCCTCGCATTTGTTAACGATATTTAAGTTACTCTTATTGATTAAAATAATTTACAACAAAAAGTACAGACTGGTCGCCGTTATAATTAACCTAATGATTAGCAATTCCGTTCTACACTTTCAGTTCCTTATCGAAATGAAATAGTCTGCGGAACCCAACGCCGCACTATTTCACATCATGATCACATCAAAAAATCAAAAACATTTACACGCAAAAAGGCAATCGAACCTACAACCGTGTCAGACACATCATAATTTAAAAAAAACATCCAAAATTCTTCATAATTTAACAGCAATTTATATCTAAATACAACACAAATAGCATACACGGGTGTCAGATCAAAAGTCTAGACTAGCATCGTAAAACTAATAAAATAGCAAACTGTACGAATTACATATTCGTCCCTCACACTTCATACAATGTTTACACAAATTGTGCACTTCAATTAACCGAACATTACTAAATTGGAGTAACTTCGTATGGAGTTAACGTGGCAACTGTGGAATTAAGTTATTATTAACGGTGGATATGTTTTGGATGAGATAATTTATACCTATTTAACAGAGGGAAATGCGAATGTGATTAGTTTTCGAATTATGGATGTAATTTAAAAATATAGTAAATTAGACTGGACTAAGAAATGAAAACTAACAAAACTAATGAGTAGATATACTGAATTTGTGATTTTTGAAATTATGTACGCTTTACTGTATACAAATCTATATTTAATATTACATCATTCAGGCCAGTTGTGGCACAAGTGAAATTGAAAATATTTTAAATTTTTCGCTCTGGTAACGAGGCGTTGAGTTTCGCCATTCACACGCAATGCCTTTAGAATTCGGCGGAAAATAAAGAAGTACGGGACGTTTTAACCATTGATTATCTGCTCATCCTCCTATATGTGAAAAATACACAAAACTAAAAAATATTTCTTTTTGAAAAGTCATTTAATTTGATATTACATCTATTATTCATATAATTAAATATTGGATAGGTCTAACCACTATTGTTATTATATTACTGAAATAACATTTAAGGTAAATAAGGCCTGTACAAACAATAACTATAAACATTCGAATAAGCAACAATCAGTACTTAACCTAAAAACATCGACTTACCAACAAGTATATCTATATATGTAGTAGCTGTAATAATGATGTCAGATGACGCTATCGGGGCGCAATTTGGATGTGCATAACTGAATGAACTCATTAGTGGGAAAATGTACATCTATTCATGAAATAACAAGTTTGAAAAAAATATTGATAAGTATAATTATTATTTTTTTATTTATAAAAAAATTATAAAGACAAAAAGTGCGGCGTTGAGTTCCGCCACTCAACACAATGCCTCGAAACTTCAGCGGAAAGCCCACAAGTTTCCCAGAAACTTGGAATGAACTTTTTAGGGACAGCGTGAAGCTGGAAAAGTCATTACGGATGTAAATTCAAGTCCAACTTCAGAATTTTTCCTGGAACTCCCATGGATTTTTTCATAAATTGTTATCTAACGACCCATACACTATATGATGAGACTTACAATCTCATTACATATTGTCATATTGTATGGGTATATATGATTTAATATTTTCATCAAAATTAAATTACATCAATAATAGTAATGTAATGGTAAGAAGTAAAATGAATTTTTTTCCAATTAATCTAGAGCAGTCGAATTGTTCTCAAAAAAATTAATTATTTTCGCATTATTTGTTTTAGACAAAAGCAATACCAATAGATCTAATGAAACAAATAACCTTTACGAACGAGGTCATCGCATTCTTTCAGTCCCTCGACAGGTGTAGTAAAATTCTTAGTACCAATTCTCTTGATTTGTTGATTTAACACTAAAATATACGAGTCCCAATAAGATACTTATGTTAAACGTTAAATTAACTTTATTTCATGTGAACCTATATACTAACATATACATTTGAATGTATATATATATATATTTTTCAGCTTCACGCTGTATCCCGCACATAGCAGGATAGGCAGAGGAACCTAGAAATCTAGTGTTAGGATAATTCGTTCCCAATAAGACATTTCCTTTTCCTACATCCCGCAAAATTTAGAAGCATTGTTTGTTGAGTAGCGGAACTCAACGCCGCGCTTACTTACGCGTTACCGGAGCGAAAAAATTAAAATCTCTTCTCTATATATAATAAGACAGTAAAAATATTTTGTCTGTACATTTAGTAATTTTGACTGAAATGGATAGAGGGACACTTAAAAAGAATAATAGAAAGCAAAAAGATTTTTTTTAAATTTCTTGTCTGTCTGTCGATATTTATGTCCACATTTTTCTCTGCAAGCACTGAACCGACTTACTTGAAAATTTCACCAATTGCTTTATTTTAATTCAACTTAACTACTAAAGTTTAGTTTATCAAAATCGGTTCATTAAAAAAAAAGTTATCGTCATTTGAATGAACTCAAGGCATTAGTTTGCCTGCGAATATTATATAGCAATCGCGCTGGTAAGATTCTGGTGACTATTAAATATTTTAAATGACTTTTGTATATCTAAAGTGATGGGTTGCAACGCCCTTCGCCGTACAGTGTCACTTATTATTTTGTAATAAAAATGCATACTCAAATTCAAAATAAACAAAATACCTGTTACTTTCCAATTACTACAAAATCTCAATTAATAATTCGTATAGTGGTAAATTCGGGTGTGACACAGAAATGCAAATGGTAGTGCTAATTGTGCCAAAGTCAATATTGGCAGGAAATACACCCCGCCTCTGCAACCGCTTACGCATGGAATCAATGGCGCCTATCAAATCTATCTAATACTTATTTTAATTAAAAATTCGCATGGTGTTCAGCGTATTTAATTAGAAAAGTTCACTATTTTTATGTTTTTATTGTTTGTTCTATAAATTTTGGTATTTACATTTACTTGGTGTTTGGCTATACCGCGTGGTTTTTAATATGCCGCCATTATTTGGTGTGATTTAATAAAATTTGATAAAACATCATTTTTAGTATGGACGTCCGTTTCGTAATCCGGATTATCCTGATATTTATAAAATTCTCACATACTTCTCGAATAAAATTCGAACAAACAAATCTAATTAACAATTTAATTATCAAATTCTTATATTATTCCCTATATATATTCCCAATAAAATCTCAATCAGCAGATGTCTATTAATATTTTTAATAATAAAACTGTCACAAACCAATTCGACTAAGTTAATTAAGAGCAAAAGTGATTAAGAGCTCGGACTAATATTATAAAGTATTATATTAATATTAGAGCTATTACTATTAATACATAATATCAATTAGCCCAATTTCTCTTGAACACTCCATATTGGCATTGAACTATTTAAATGCTATTCGCTAATACCAAAATGGTACTAATTACTAAACGTATTAACAGTCCGCTCGACAGTCAATATTGAATCAGGCGACGCCCAATCCGATTGGATTTCACTAAGATACACTTAGTGGAACCAAACGGAGGAGTGGTACTTACTTACGTGAAGGTTGGGGGGGAAGTTGCAAAGTTAAAGCTGGGAATGTAAAATATTAGCGTGTGCATGTCGGGATGCCCGATAGAAGTGATAACTTAAACTTATCTAAGTTAAACTTGAAATTTATATAATATAATTTATTTAAAATTGAAATTGTCATGTGTCATTACTTTCTTTATTGTATATTAATATGATAATGTAAGGAAAGGCTATTTATTAATAAAATATTTTTTTTATTATAAAATATATTTTATTTTTAGTTACAATTCTTGAATATTTACATTACAATTTTGTGTGTAAATTAGTAGTATCTACAAAAGCAATAATTGGCATTTAGATTATATGTTCACTGTCAACAGTTTATGTGTACCGCACACTAAACACTGAGGTTTAGAGTGAGAGAGAAGTCTGCGTGAATGAAAGGGAAGACAGACCGATGATGTAACGCGTTACGTAACGAAGCGGTTTAACCCCTCATAAGAAGTTATAACTTTAAAAATATATGAATTTTCAGAAAGTTTATTTCTTAAAAGGTGTTTAATAAACGTTAATATTGTAATATATTTTTCATATTATTTATATAAATGATACATACCACTATTAAAAAAACTATTTGTTTGTTTATTAGCTTCACACTGCATTTGAATATAACAAAATGAATTTCTTCTGAAAATGATAAAAGTTTTGAACGTTCTGCCCACATTTAACGAAAATGTGTATGTCATTGAAAGTGAACAACTGAGCGAATGGTGGAACCCTACGCCGCATTTTTATTTTGTCATACCAAATCAAGATAGAGAAAATATTTTTTTAACATACAATCAACTTTGATTTATACACCAACTAACTGTTTTACTATATAGTTACAACAGAAAAAGACAGTCTACAGGTATTGAATAGAATTTGGTTCTCTTTTCCTTTATAATAAAAAAAAAATCAGCTTGACGCTGTATCAAGAAACGACGCTGTATCAAGGTAAGCAGAGGGAACCTAGTGTTAAGACACTCCCGTTTCCTACTTTCTGCCGAATTCTGGAGGCATTGCGTGTTGAGTGGCAGAACTCCACGCCGCGCTTGACCTCGACACCAGAGCGAAGAAATGGAAATATAAATTTAAGCAAATATTTCATCTCCTCGAGTGGGGATCGAACCCACAACCGGTCGGTTTTACAGTCACACCTCGTGCCGCTGCGCCACGACCGGCCGACCGGCCTTTATAGTTGTTTTTTTTTTATTTCATTTGCTTGACAACATATAAATTTATAAATCAATCGTATATTGTAAATAAGTGACGACGATTTCCATGTAAAAATAAAGAAAAAATGCCATTATAATGATGTTTTAAAATTTTCTATTTTCAAATAATAATACCTTGACAACCCTAAAAGGTGGTAAGTCCCACATTTTTCTATTAGTTCGACTTCCAAGTTCGAAAACTTTTCCAATTTCACTCGCTGATTTTTTATAGAAAATTAAATTTTTACTAAACGGTGTACAGGTGGGGTGTTTGTGAAAAGTAATAATTATTTTCTATGTTATATACCTACATTGTTTGATTTTAATAAAAAAATATAACATAAAATCGTTTTCTCTATAATTTGCGAGTTGACTTTTTTGTAGGCAAAGTTTAGTTTTGTACAAAATAAAAAGTTACATGCTTCATTTTTTGAACATCAAATAATTTATCATCGGTTCACTAAAGAAAAACCGGCGCAAGAAACTCAACGGGACTTTTTTTAGCGCCTTACAATTTTTTATATATCATAAATTTTATACCGAATTAAGGACGTGGCGTTGAGTTCCGTGACTTTCGCCACTGCCTCGAGAAAACATCGGCAGAAAGTAGGGATCGTAATCTCTTAACACTAGGTTGCCTCTACCTACCCTGCTATAGGCGGGATATAGTGATCAGAGTAGCGTTGAGTTTCACCACTTAACAAACAATGCCAATAGAATTCCGCGGAAAGTAGTGAACGGAAGTGTGTTAATGAGAATGGAGTATCTTAACACTAGGTTCCCACGTTCACTTTATCTATCCTGAAATGTGCAGGATACAGCGTGAAACTCAAGTAAAAATTATAAATAGTTTGTAAACCGCTGATCTGCAAAATTTTTCACATACCAGACCCGTCCACCCTCCGCGACAGCGACGAATCGTTTCAAAGTCGAAAAAGTAACTAGCAATTTCAGACCTGTCTAACTGTTACATGAAGGAAATAACGCCACAAAGCGAAAAGAAGCGACTCAAATATTTCATATACATTAACTTTATCAAAAAATCCATGTACTTCCACATATTTCTTGGAACATCACATGAAAACTGTATTAGTAGAATACCTCACCGAAATAATTTGAAATAGAAACCCGACCCGTTCGTAATTTATACAGCTCAAGCTGATGCCCTCTCGCGCCGACATATTTAGCTATCCCTCGGGTGACGTATGATTTATGAGATAAAAACCATCAAATGTTTAAATTCGGAACCTATATTGATATGAAATTTCATCTTGATACATTGATCGGGGATTTAACAGATTGTGATAAATTGTTTTCGGAAGATCCGGTCAACGCCTTCTGTTTTTCTTCCTTACTGTTTTTCTACTCTTCTAACATCCTGTTTACTGATATATGATATATTTTATAATAACCTTTGTTATGGGTTTGGGCGCAATCAAGTTTCATGTTACCACACTTTTTGAAAGAGTTTTTGCAAATTTTTAGATTATAATTTTAAATCTTAATACGAAATTCTTAGTTTAAAGACATTTTGTTTGATTTTTGCACAGTCCATACTAATATTATAAATTTGAAAGTAACTCTGCCTGTCTGTCTGTGATACAATCACGAACAAACCGCTGATCCGATTGTGATAAAATTTCATACAGATATACGTGAAGGTCTTAAGATAATATAGTTTAATATTAATCGTTATCAAAATATATATACACTATTGTTAGCCAAAATGAATAGGTAATATTTTCAGCTTAATTTAAAATTGTGTAAGCTAATATAAAATAAAGTTTTTACGGGGGTGGCGTATTTTATATTTCACTAAACTCCCAGGAATAAAAATTGAGGATTACAAAAAATATATAATAAAATAAATATATTACTTTTGACATTTCATCTAGATTGAAATTGTACTTTACTGTAAATAATTATAATAAATACTTTAGGAGATATCTTCGATTCATATTGACCTACTAGCCGCACGGTGCACTGGCTTGGTTACGGAGTGACGGATCCGATCGGGCAGACGACATTGACGGGTTGTGTCAATTTTCATAAATTTTCGATCTGCTACTAATAATATAATGTTATGTGGTTGTTTGTTATTGATTGATATTCTTGTTTTGTTCTTTTTGTTTATTCGGATAGTAATTAGGCAGATTTTTTAGATTTTTTTTAAAACAAAACAAAATACGTAACATTTTGTTTTGTTTTGTTTTGTTATGGTATTAAATTTCGTGTTACTTTTAATTTTGATACTTTTAATTTTACGATGATAGTATTCATAATACAGCTCAGCGTTGACAGATTTTCTCTCGGTAAAAAGTGATATCTTGAACATTTATGTAAAAAAGCGGAATTCTTTCGCTTAAGCGGAACAAAAGAAATATTCAGGATTTCTATTATTATTTATCCATATATTTAAATCTTAAAAAAAAGCTTTCAATGGTGATAGATATCAACATAAAAAAGGTTTTTTAATAGAAAAAGGTAAATAAGTCTCCAGAATTATAAGTAACTTAAAAATATACATATTTGTATTTCTATGAAATTATTAATAATTAATTAAAATCTTAAAGTAATACAAAAAGATATATCACAGTATATGGAATAATCCGTGAAAAGCGGGAATTCTTGGGCTAAAAAACGGGACATCCCGCCAAAATCTAATGTTATAATTTCCTTTGATTAGTTTTACTGATTTTGTTAGCCCATTTCAATAACTCAGTTATTTTTTCTAATATTAAGAATTTTATTTCCCTTACTTATGTCTGTTTATTATTCTTTTACAGTTTATTCTAATTATTTAGGTTTATATGTTCATACTGAGAGTCAGTATGAACATATAAATCTCTGGTGTCGAGGCAAATCACGGCGTTGAATTCCGCCATTCAACACGCAATGCGTCTAGAATTCGGCGTACAATAGGGAATGTAGTGTCTTTACACTTGGTTCCCTATGCCTATCCTGCCGTGTGCAGAATACAATGTGGTCCTAAAAAAAATATTAAAGTGTGGATTGAGGTCCCACTTTTTGTAATTAGTTTTGTTTTTGTTTAAAAATAGAGGGTGGTAAGTGTCAGCACCACATTAAATGAAGCCACAGTTTTAACAAGTCTATAAAAGCCTAACAATTTTTTTTTTTCCAAAAATGGATTTTTTTTGTTGTTTTAGCTGTATATTGTTGTTCTTTTTTTGTTGAAATTTCACATTTTTATTCATTGTCTAAAAACTCTTTTTTCAATCAAAGCTTTGAAATATTGAACGATCCTTCCTACGTTACAAATCCCACAAAACGTAAAACAACATATTTTAAAAGGAATGCCCTACCTTTTGTATAATAAAAATAGCGATACCATAGCGTTCAATGATGCAAATATTTTTACAATGCAGTGGCTCCGTTCAGTTATTTAGCTAAGTGAATATAGAGCTTTTAAAAGCTTTTAGTTCCATACTCATAGAGTCAAAATAGAACCGCACATCCGTCATTAAAAGAACATGAATATAATAAAAATCTAATATTAGGTCCTTACACCGTGGTAGATTTTTAATGAACCATTGGAATTTTTAAAGAACCATGTGGAATATTTTTTAATGAACCATTGTTATATATGCACTTTTGCCATCTCACTGGTTCATTAGTTCATTGATCCCTTTCCTAAACTTTAACTATCCCTTTACTAAAAAAAAATCGGACGGGAATCAACAAGATGTTTGAAGGCAGTTTGCACTGCTCCATCGGAGTTGTATTTTTCTGTTGCACGAAGTTATCCAAATTTCGAAAAAAATGGTAATCTGTTGGAGCAAGGTCCAGGGAGCGGTGTCTCGTACGGTGGATGTCTTACATATTCCAATTGAAGCTCTTTTTATTTGGTAGCCGTCTGTTGTGCAGTGCAGCCATGAAGCTTCAGTGGCGTATAAGGACTAGCCTCGGTTGCTAGCTTTTCCATCATGGTTTGCATTTGCGGACAATAGACGTCTGCCACCAAAGGCTTTCAAGTAACTTTTTTTGTTATCGTACAGAATGTACTTTTCATCACAGGTACCAGTTAAGTAATGTAACGCAGCAGTCGACGCGCGTTTGACGGTTTGCTTCACTTAATTTGTAAGGTAATAAATACTACGTACTGTATTTTCTTTTGCGACACGACCGCCATACATATCATTAACCCTTCAGGCCGTTTCCGCAGCACTGGTGCCACGGTGGAACTCGTATTCGTAAATAACGCGATATTTCAAGTTGGTAAACTGAATGACGCAAACAGAAGAAAAAACAAGTGAATCAACAGTTATCGAAACACAAAAACATGTGTAATAAAGCTGCATAAATTTGAATTTGGAATTTCTAACCAAAGAGAAGAAATTTGTGATTAAAGTGGCCAGAACAACAAACGCCATTTTCATATGTAAGGACTTAATATAAAACGGTGAAAGGTCTTTTCCATTGGAAAATTACAGTTAAATTTAATTTAAAAATTATTCAAGAAGCTTAGTGGAATTTATGACATTTTAATATCTGATTAACATAAAATTTTATTTTTAATTAGCAAAAGACATGCTGGGAGATAAAATATTTTGATATTTCTTGTTTCATTAGAAAGTCTCAAATTTAACTCGAAAAGGAGTAGAATTAAACCACAAAGTTTTAGAAAGTTTATAGAACGGTCTCGCTTTCACTTAAAGGTTTGGACTAATGTAATTGTACCAATTTAAACGCTATGCGCGTTTTGTGCATGGATGAAACAGCGTGCCACGCTGTTAGCGTGACAGATGTGCGGAAATGAAATGTAGTATAAAATAAATATTTTCATTTAATACGAGATATTATTTTATCAAAACGGTGATCATCGTGGCGCAATTAAACAGAGTTTAGCTGTTAACACGATGTTGTGGATTCGATTTCCACTTCAGGAAATCAATTGTTTTGGTTCAAATTGAGAACGGAATGCTTTAATACTAGGTTTTCTTAATATACTGTACTATGTGGGAAAAATATTTGAAAATATAATTTTGATGAGGATATTTATGTCACCTGCGATGGTATATTAAGATGCTGGATCTGAAAACATATATAAGTGATTATAATTAAATGAAGATTTATATGGAATGTACATTTTAACACAAATTCATTGTGTTAATCAAATAAACAAAGAAAAAATCACAAGTACACAAAATAAAAATCACATAAAATAGAAATTGAAGGAAAATATCGAAAATATCATGAAAAATATGAGGATTATGAAGATTACAATATGGATATTATGTTTAAAAATAGCATAATTGCTCGAGGCGCTGAGTCACACTCGACGAGGGTGAATTATGTAAATTACAATTCGGTTTCGTACTCAAACGTTGCTTACCTTATTTATGTTTATACTAAACTGTGCTAATATATTATGAAACTTATGTATATTTGTTTAGTCTTGTTCTGTAGTATCTCTGTAATTCCTGTAGATACACGTAGAAACAGGGGTGGCGTAACGGTAATGCGTTTGACATCGAGGCGGTTGTGAGTTTGAAACCTACTTGAATGAATAAAAAAAAAAAGATTTCTCTTTGGAAAGAACACCGAGGCTCGGTGAGAAGAAAATGCCTCGAAAAATGGGCGATGCCTGGGGAACGTAGTATCTTAATACCTTTCCTCCGAGTACCTCGCTATACATAGGCAGGATACGTGAAGCTAAAAAAATTAATAAAAATATACAGTAAAAGTAAATCGCTTATAAATAAAATATTGTTAGCACTTCGAATAAATACCAAAGAACAATTTATTAAGCACTGGTACTTGACTGGTGCAATGCGATTTAAATAGTTTTAAAGTGTAATAATAGTCGCAAATTATTTAACACGTAATACTTTATTAATGTTGAATGTTCGACGCTCGATACAAAAGTGAGCTTTTAAATCATACCGACCGCAACGTCACTTGTCACGCCAATCATACTTTTATGTAGGTAGTTTGTAAATAATCTAAAAATATAAAATAAAGTACCCTAAAGAACATATAATAAACAAATAATTAATAAATAGCTGTCAATATGTTGTTCTATGATTCACATCAAATATTTTTGATAAATATAAAACTACACACTGTGAACTTTCTAGTCGTCTCGTCGTCGGCAATATGAAATATGAAAAGAGAAATTATGTTAAATAGATATCTATATCAAAGCGTTATTCTATTGTAATATACTTCTCTTATTCCTTGTCTCCACTGCGACACAAATTGATTGAGTTAAGGATCGCATTCTGCTCATTTAAATAATCCGGTAGAAATGTGAAGATAACAAATATTTTTTTTTGTTTTTCAGCTTCACATTGTATCTCATGTAGCGGGATTGACCGAAGGAGCTTAGTGTAAAGACGCTCCGCTCCCCACTTCACGCCGACTTTGGAAGCATTGCGTGCCGTGTGGTGGAACTCAACGCCGCGCCGCGCTATGCCTCGGTACCAGAGAGAAGAAATGAAAATATTACGTTTGTGCCCCTGCGCCACAACTCACAATAACTAAAAACTCACATAGAAAAAGAAATAATTATTAAATACTTTCCAATCTTTCTCAATAAAACGACATAATTTGTTCATTTAGAGTACTTAACTATGCTTTTGCTAGTACTCATATAATAAACAGATTTCGAGAAAGCTAGATATAGTTATGAATAGAAAATATATATTGAAATACGTTTAAAATCACAAACAGCTTCAAGCAAACGTTAAAAGCTTTTTCTATAGGAATGATATCAACTGATTATTCAATAGCTCTATTAATAAAATATTTTAGAAATAACGAGCTTATCTCTACTTCAACATTTAGATATCTGCAATAATTTTTATATAATATAAAAACATTTTAGTATTTTTTACAAATATTTTTTTTCTACTTTCATGCTGTATCCCGCATATAACAAGGGTGGCAACTCGGTTTTAAGACACTCCATTCCCCACTTTTTGCCTTATTGTATGATATATTTTTAAATAAATACTAATAACGTGTAAGCTAGCAGTATATATATTTTTGAATAAGCATTACATTGGTTAATTAAGTTCATATCAAACAAACATTAATCTAAACATATAATAAAGTTGTAACTAATCTCTCTCTGTGTATGGAATATAAATGAGAAGATCTATTATTGTGTCCATGTAATAGAGACCAAAAAAAAACTATTTTTGAAATTTTTGTCTGTTTGTCTGTGTGTGAGCACGCTAATCTCAGAAACCGCTTTACCGATTTAAATGCAATTTTCACTATTGTATTTTGGCAATCTCTCTTTAACATTTAGTGTTTATTTTATTTAAATTAATTCGTAAATAATAAAGTTATATCAATTTAAAATATTTTATTCGATAAAATCGCTACAAAATAATATTTTAAACTAAAACTTTTATTAATATGTAATGAATTACGCTTGAAAGTGGGCGAAGCTGGGAGCAGGTCGCTTGTATTGTTAAAAATTCTAGAATTTATTAATGAAATAATTGATCACTATCGACTTACTGTGCTTTATTGGAAAACGTTACACTGTAGTTTTTTTTGTTTACTTCAAGCTTTCACGATTATAGAATGCTAGACATCTTTGGCTGAAAAAATAAAAAATAAGGTGAAAATACGCTTCACGCTGATGGTTTATTTAATGAAAATTTTATAGGTCATCGGACACTTGTATATTTTCAAGAAAATTGAACAAGTTGGAGAATGGCGTTTAAACTAAATCAATTTTCTAACATTGATTGATTGATACTCAGATACAAGTAAAGCTCACGAAAGTGTGTGGTATAAATATTAAAATGAAACTATTTTAACCAGATTAATCGCGTTTATTCAATCCGTGGTCGTGGATAGACTACAGACACTACTGCAAAGTGTTCGAAACGTCAGGTTTTCAAAAATGTATAAAAAATTATAAAAATCAAATAAAACAAAATAAACTTATTAAAAATATTTTTCATTGATTTTATTACTATTAAATAACAATATACAAAAAAAATTAAGTATCCGAGAAAGTCACTTTCCATAAGTCATTTTGGAACTAGCCCAAATTAAACCGCGATTGCCCAATTAACGGGAAGGATTATAGGTTCCAAGTGATATAAAAAAGATTTTGTTCATATGAATTGTTTTGTAGATTGTATTTTTTTCATTTTTAAAATAACTAACCAGTCCGATAAAAATTCAATCTAATAAACAGTTATAATATTTCGTGAAAATTTTATTGTATTATATTATTTATTTTCTTCTTATTGACACTCATTCAATTGTTTTTAATTATTTGATTTTGAATTTTGATATAAGGTGCAATAAGCATTCCAATTAAAGTTTTACACTTCTTAATTTTTAATTGAAAAAAAAAATCAAATCATCATTTTTATGATTATCAAAAAGATATTAATATTACAAACGTCCGAGAATGTTCTTTATCACAATTTAAAAGAGTTGTGATAAGACCTTTGTGTGTTAAAGGTTATTACCAAATTAATGATTTTATAAATGACTAGTGTATAAGACGCGCGCAGCTTCATCCACTTATTTGCACCCTTAGGTGTGAATTCTAAAAAAACCAAGAAACATGTGTTCAATAAAATATTTTTAACAGTCTGAATTTATTTTTTTATAAAAATCGGTGGCAATTTAACGATTTTTCCATATAAATTTTCAATCCCTTATTTGAACCCTTAGGGAGTGAATTCTTAAAAACCATGAAACACGTGTTCAATGAAATATTTTTAAGTCTGAATTTCAAATTTTATAAAAATCGGTACAGATTAATTTTTTTTCCATACAAACTTTCAACCCTTCATCCCTTTAGGGTTAAATTTTTTCAAATTCCCTTCTTAGTGGATGTCCAGAATATGAAAATAAACATCTGCCCAAATTTCACGTTTCTACCATCAGCGGTTACGGCTCTGCGTGCGTCTTACCTCAGTCAGTCAGCACAAGTCCTTTTATATATATAGATATGTAGATAACACGTCTTGGGTATGAAATGCTCGCTCCAGTCTGTTTCAAAGTATCATTGTCAGAAATGTTAAAATGTGTTTTTGTATAATTAATAAAAAAAACCCCGCTGAGTTTCTTGCGCCGGTTCTTCTCAGATCTGAGGCATCAACTTTAGTGAACTGATGGTAAATTATTTGACGTTCAAAAAATGAAGCATGTAACTTCTTATTTTGAATAAAATTATTTGACTTTGACTTTAAAATTTTAATGAAACAGTGGGGAGAAAAATAAAAGAAACGTAGGTTTTTTCGTTTATTTCATAGTATTATGGAATTTACAATGACATAAAATATCTTAATATTTAACATATAACAAAAATATATACAAAATTATAAAGAAGCGCCCCTCTCCCCATTTATACTTACAAATAACGGGTATATTTACATCATTTCAAATAAGGAGACGATTTTTGCAAAGTTTATTGAAAGTTTGACAAATAGTCTTTCGTAGTTGTTTTTACTTCACACTATTACCTTGATGCTGGGTAGTGAGTGAGTGAGTGAGTGAGAACCTATTACCAAGACGCTATGTTTTCGCCCATTTTTCACTTATTGCATATTAAGTGGCGTAACTCAACGCCGCGCTTTATCTGCCGTGGCGCAGATTCGACAATAATTTCCCTGAGTGGAACTTGCACAACCATGTCGTTTACGTAAGTCGTTCGATAATACTTTTGCAATTCCAGATTTATTATGATCCATGAAAAATTTCAATGCAAATGCTATTTTACTAGGTACTAAAATATCTATTTGGTCTCATTTATGCCGATTCCGCTGAGTCTATCTATACATTGTATTTTATGTTAGATATGACTTTCATAAATGCTTAAATTTACAAAAAAATCATTGTTTCAGACATTTTTATATTTAAACAACTGAAAATATAAATTAAGTAAACGATCGTCTCCTGGACTATAAGTAACAAATGTTTCGTCAAAAAGTACACATTTGTTTTACATTTATTCATAACCAATTAGTTCTTACTTAACATTTCTAAAATCAGCGTCAATCGCTGTATCCCGCACACAGCAGAGTAGGCAGAGGGAACCTAGTGTAAAGACACTCCGTGTTAAGACACTCCGTTCCCCACTTTCTGCTGAATTATGGAAGCATTGCGTGTTGAATGGCATAACTCAAAGCTGCGCTTTACCTGAGCGAAAAAATGAACATATAAATGTAAATAAATATTTCACTTCCTCAAGTGGGGATCGAACCCACAACCACTCGGTTTTCCACTCACACTTTGTGCCCCTGCGCCACAACTGGCCTCTATACATGTAAATAAAATACTATTATATTATAATACATTTAGTCTTAACAATATATAATTTTATTACATAACAGATATAAATTTTAGATTTTTAAATATAAATTGTTTTAAAAAAAATATTTAAAAATACAAAAACACACTCTTCCGAGGGTGGGAAAAGGGTCCAAGACATCGGTTGCTAGGGCTTCAGAGAGAGGAACCTCTTCACAATACGCCGACATTAGTATCTATAAATAAGACGTTTGTTTTGGATATCGAACCCATAGAAGCTTGGAAGCAGCATATTAATACCATACCATTGGTTTAATTTTATAATAAACCTAAATTATTTACATTTAATATTATTTCCATAATTTTATTTATTATAACACAGAAACCATACAATATAACGACTAAATATGATCAGTTAACTATATTTACAAATATTCTATTACTAATATTACTTTATTTTTTCTAAGATATTTTTCCAATATAATTTTAGGCATTTTATTTTACTTAGTAATCTGTATATAAAACTCTGATAAAATTGCCATTCTTTTCGTCATTAGCAGGTTTATTATCTCGTAATAAGCAATTCTGTGGACTAGGTCCCTAAGGAATTTTCTCATTTTGTAGGAATTTGAAGCTGACCTAAGCCATAACTCACTTAAAGATTCCATTTATTGTAGGTAACTATAATTGCTTAAATATATATGTATATTGATAGATCTTTGATTTTTTTACGCTAATATTTAGCGGTAAGCTATATTAGGTTTTAATTAAATATAAAATATTAATATAATATTGAAACTTATTCGAACATAAGTAAGTATCTTAAAAGTAACAAGTGTCAAACAAAAAAATAAATTCCGCCATATTATTACGGCGGCCATTTTAAATTAACCACGACATTAACTATATAATATGCCATCTCTTTGTCATCAGAACTGAAGTCCTGATTCAAATTAAGGCTGAATTGGATACTGGGAAGTGTTCCACGGCAAATAAAATGAAAGCTTGTAATAACTATTTTAAGTTTAAGTATTACATTTACATATGTTATTTATTCTATACTATATTTGTTTTGATTTTTTTTTTAGTATCTACTCCATTGTAGAACCGATCTTTATTTTATTTGTGTTCTTAAAATTATTTATTTATTATAATTTTCTATGAATTATCCATAAATTTAACACAATTTACGTACAAAAGTTTAGGCCTGATAATATAGGAACCCGCGACTTTCAGGTAATATACATTTTTTGCCAATCGAGTTATATTTATATACATACTGATTATTGTAATGTTTATTTTGACCTACTTTTTATTAATTTATTTAAGCGATTTTCTGTACAAAAATCTTTAGGATTTAAGATATACAAAGGGGTGTAACGTAAGCTACTTTATAAGCAATCCGTATTATATTAAATGCCACGTTTGTTTCCTTGTATTGTATGGTGTAATATAAAATACAGTTAAAATTCGTAATATTTTTTTCTACATATTTTGTCAAATTGTAGCAATAAAAAATCTTTTTTCGCAATATTCTTTAAATGTTTGTAATTTTGCATATAAAATCCAAACAAATCGTATACAATCATTTCCAATATTTAGTAGCACAAACACAAACACATACAAAGAAACTATAATCAGTTTTCAGCCGTACAGATCGTGCGGCGTGAGCGCGGGGCGAGCCCGGCCGCGTCATATCCACGTGCGCTCGTCGTCGCCCCCCGCGCCCCCTCCCGGGCCCCCTCCCGGCCCCCCCGCGCCCCCTCCCGCGCCCCCCGCGCACCCCCGCCGTCAGGCACTGCCCCCCACCAGCGGGTTGTTGTACGTGCTGTGAAGTGATATCCTGATAGTACCTGTGGGGGGAATCGCTGTATTCAATTTCTGATATCTGCCTTATTGTGTAAACACAGATATTTCTACGGGATAGGTCAATTTTGTAAGTTTTAATGTATGTTATAAGAGCGTAGGCCGTGTAACTTTTTTTGAGAATTATTTACAATGTGTGTAATTTTCTTTATTTTATGTGATCTCACAATTCCATACCAGATTCCTGGTAAACAAATAATTGAAACAAAAACTTACAAAATGTACCTATAAACAACAAAATATTAGATTTCTGAAACTAAAGTAGTTTCGAATTCAAGAATAAGCTAAGCGAAGCGCTACATAAACGGAACAACGTCGTGAAGCAAACCAATTCTTTTATCCAACGAGCAAAGTTAAAGGGCCTAACTACAGAAATGTAAATTTCGTACTCAATCTGTAACAAGATAGTCTTGCTTTGATACTTAAAGCCAGAAATTACCAAGTCGGGATTGGCCGCGCATCTCCTACTTGTCTATTTTATGAAGTAAATGAGGAGAGCCGGGTGGATTTTTGTTGATTTTTGTTGTTTTGATCGTGGTCTTGAATAAACCTACGCAAAAAATGGCTCTCGTGTATGATCTTAAAATATAACATAGATTACTGAACGAAGCTTAACTATTAAAAGCCGGCACTTTGCAGACATCGACACAAAAAAAATTAAGTTCCCCTGAACTTTAACTATTGGTAAAATAATGAATACACAAATGGAAAATAAGCGGAATACTTATATTGATTATTCTATTTCATAAGGTTTGCAATAATATTAAATGAAATGTTAATAAAAAATATATTCTTAATGTTAAAATTTCATAATGCAATAAAAAGCTAAATACTGCTGTTTCATATGAATTAAAACTAAATATTAATCAATTTGCTAAACACAAGATAACTAATAAAACTATAAAAAAGCAAAAAACTCACTAGTGCCATTTTTCCTGCTAGGCGAGAATGATCGCATAGATCTGTCCAGTCTGTCAGGTCCGAAACCACGATGTCTACTGAGACCACCCCCGATAGCTCCACAGCACCAAAAGAATTGTTTAAATCCACGGCGAAATCTAAAAAATGTGTATGAAATAGAAAAAGGCAAATTTTCTGTGTGAAATTGCTGCAATTTTAGGAAATAGCGTTTACTGTACGCTATTTTCCTACGTTTGTTTGATATTATGGAACAATAAGTCTTTGTTTAGATTTTATAGCATTAATAACAACACATATTACACAGAATTATTTTACATTGTAGTAGAGCTCATATTATATTAGCTTACGGTACATTTTTTTTTGTACAATAAATAATATTTATTATATTAGCTTTAAGATATAAAGTATAAAAATAATACTAATAGACTGTCAGCGTTACTTATTTTCCAGCTTCACACTGTATCCCGCACATATTCTGAGGTACGTAGAGGGAAAACCTATTGTTTAGTTTCCGTTTCCTATTTTTAGCCGAATTCTGGAGTGTCGAACTCCAGTGTCGAGTAGCGTGTAGCGGCACTCCACGCCGCACTTTGCCTCAACACCAGAGCGAAGAAATGAAAATATGAACCTACAATTTGTCGCGTTTGCAGGGACACGCGTGTGCCTGCGCCACAACTGACCTCTAAATATACTAAGGTATTCATAATAAAATAAAAGATATTAAATAAATAAATGTTTATTTATTGTTATTTTAATATTCATAAAAAGTTAAGCTAGATCAACTCTAACATACTATAAACCTAATACTTACTTAGAATTCATCCAGCAGTAAATAATGGGATTATACATAGAATTGCTCATGGCAAGCCAATATATAGCCAAATATATCTCCTGAATATAAGGATAGTTCACCACATCCGGATAATACGACGTGATGACGAAGTACACGTGGAACGGCAGCCAGCACACCGCGAATATTACCACCACTACTATCATCATTTTCACAACCTATTTCATAAATAAATATATTAGTCAACACTTATTAGAAGTAAAGTTAATAAGAATTTAGAGGTAAAATTAATTTATAAATACATTCAAAGATTATTGTTCTCGATTATTAAAGTTCCAAGTCGACGTTTTCAATTTTACTTTTATTTCGATGTAGATAGACTAATCTAAAGAAACTGTTAATGTTTCTAAAGTACAGAAAAATTTGGGGAGAAGTGACTTTTCAATACGAAACATTAAAATGCTTGAATATAAAAATGTGTTTTTTCCTTAGTTTTATTAAGAAGAAATATATCTAACTAGCGGCCCGCCCACGGCTTCGCCCGCTTAAAATACATGATTATTGATTTAAGCAGAATTGATTGACAACTATAATAAAATAAAATAAATAAATAAATCAGCTTCACGCTGTATCCCGCACACAGCAGGGTAGGCAGAGGGAACCTAGTGTTAAGACACTCCGTTCCCCACTTTCTGCCGAATTCTGGAGGCATTGCGTGTTGAGTGGCAGAACTCAACGCCGCGCTTAAC